>CM035199.1:10308981-10319736 GCA_020233015.1 Callinectes sapidus | reverse complement strand
AGAGAAACATGGAAATATACGACTGCTTTTTGCTCCGAGTGCTGGTAGGAATACCGGTCGGCCTTGTTTCTTAATTCATTTGCGCGTTGTTTTCATTAATTCACTTTACTTTGACGTTTATGGGGTTATACATTGATTTATCTATTGTCTATCTGTTCTTTGCATATTACCTACTCGATCTCTTAGCTGTGTCAAGAGAACCATGGAAAAATACGACTACTTTTTGCTCCGAGTGCGGGTAAACATGACCGTCAGCTTTGTTCCTTCCACTTATTTCACGAGTGTTTTCTTTTCCCAATCAAGTTAATTTGTGGCGTTTATGGGGTTATGTATATTCCTCCATTGTCTATCTATGTTCTTTGCATATAACCTACTCGATTTCTTAGATGTGTCAAGAGAAACATGGAAAAATCAATAACTTTTTGGCAGCTGTTAAAATAATATGCTAGTTCCAGGCCAGCCATGAGGGTGGGGTGTGGGGTGTCCGGGACGGAGGCGAGTCAGTGTATTCTGGGGTAAGGTATGGGGAACTACACTGCGTTTAACCTATTGAAAAGCCTCAGGTTGAACGGATACAGACGATTTTTACCTGAAAAACAGTCTATTTAAAGTAAATAACGGTATTTCACGATGTTTTTGACACTGTAGTGGCGTATGAAGACGATCTTTACCTGAAAGATAAAGTTCAAGTGACCGCGGGAGTTCACGAGTGTTTTTGAGTGGTTTTGATGGCAGAATAAGAAGACTGTGCTAATTTATTCAGTGTCCAAGTCATCTAATTCCTGCACTGAAGCTGCAAGATGGAGTAACAGATAGTGGATTGTGCTATTACACCCACTACCCTTACCGTGTGTCAAGGTATATGTAAGGTGAGTCACCACCCCCCATCCGCGGCGCCATCTTGGATTCTTATTTTATCGGTCATTTTAAGCTATATCTCTCAATCATTACAGGCTTATCTTGCTACAGTATGCAGCCATTATACTAAGCTTTCATATGAGCCATTCAGACATCGCTTTCGTGGTCAAGTTTAAGTTTAATGAAGGTGGGAGTGAGATAGGAGGGGGGGCCATACCCCACCACGGAGCCTCCGCCAGCCGGCTCATATATCAGGATATTGTCTTCGTTTCTGGACTGTTTATTTGGGATCAATAGTCAAATTTAACGCTTTCTATGAATACTGCAGCGTGTTTCAAGTGATTTGCGTGCGTGTAAGGGGTGGAGATCGCTGTGATTGGCATTATCAGGGTGGTAAATAAGGGAGAATATTTGCGCTAAATTTCTTGGAACGCCAAATGCACTTTTTTATTTGAGGCTGTATCAAGTTGTTATTAATTGCAAGAGGTAGCCCATATACAATGATGCTTTATGCCTAAAGTTCAGTGAAATGAGTGGAGAGGAAAAGTGTTATTTAGCGGTGTCAAATGTACATTAAAAACTTGATTATCAGCCTGTGAACAATTTATTTCTGCCTCTAATTCACTCTAAAGTGTTTAAAATAATTAAAATTAATTAATCGATTGTTTTGAAATGGGTTTTGGCTCCTCTGAGGTGGTAGTCAATGGATATTTAACGAGTTTTAAAAAGGGTCATATTTTCATAAAATGTTTTTTTTCCCGTGGAATTTCTTTACAATTTATGTTGTTAGGAGTGTGTTTATACTTTGGGAATTAGTTATCCTATTTATCACGTCGGATCAGATATAATAGGTTGATCTAAAGGCGTTTTATCGAGGGGTCATTTTTAAAATGGTTTACGCTACGTAAATATAAAGCACCTGTGACGTCATCAGCCGTGACGTCATCAGCTGTGACGTCATAGGGCAGGCGCCTCCCTGCCCCCTTGCCTTCCTGACTTATATGCCATATATAGCATGAGTTACTATATGTTTACTGTGTTTCCGTGTGTGTGTGTGTGTGTGTGTGTGTGTGTGTGTGTGTGTGTGCGCGCGCGTGTGTGTGTGATGCTGTAACACTGTTATATTGGCTCTCTCCATATCTAGCATTGTTAAGTGATTTTTTTCGGGTATTTTGAGGTGTGTGTGTGTGTGTGTGTGTGTGTGTGTGTGATGCTGTAATACTGTTATATTGGCTCTCTCCATAACTAGCATAGTGAAGCTATTTTTCGGGGATTTTAAGGTGTGTGTGTGTGTGTGTGTGTGTGTGTATGTGTGTGTGTGTGTGTGTGTGTGTGTGTGTGTGTGTGTGTGTGTGTGTGTGTGTGTGTGTGTGTGTGTGTGTGTGTGTGTGTGTGTGTATGTGGTGAATCAATGGATTGGAGACAGATAATAGTTAGAAATCTCTTAGTATATTTATGTTTGCTACAGGACCTTTCACATACAGATCTGATATCTTGTTGTAGCATCTTCTTCCCTTCACTTCTTGTGTTGTAACTGAATGAGCTCTCTCTCTCTCTCTCTCTCTCTCTCTCTCTCTCTCTCTCTCTCTCTCTCTCTCTCTCTCTCTCTCTCTCTCTCCCTCTCTCTCTCTCTCTCTCTCTCTCGCGCTCTCTCTCTCTCTCTCTCTCTCTCTCTCTCTCTCTCTCTCTCTCTCTCTCTCTCTCTCTCTCTCTCTCTCTCTCTCTCTCTCTCTCTCTCTCTCTCTCTCTCTCTCTCTCTCTCTCTCTCTCCAAAGGTTTTTTGCTGAAACATTTGTATTTCATGAGTTTTTCCATAACAAGTGTTGGAATGTGTTGCTATGGTTTTGTATATGGTCCTTTGTGTTGCTGGGAGGAGAGGAAGAGAAGGAGGAGGAGGAGGAGGAGAAGGAGGAACATCATCATGCGGTTTTTCTTCTACTTATTTCTTAGACTATAATTATTCCTGCATTGAACTCCCCATCTAATCTCTTGTGCTCTTTCCTGCAGGTTTGAGAAGTATTACGGTGAGGAGCTGCTGGTCGTGAGGCTGGTGGCCAGGAGCTGCGCTGTCAACCTGGTGACTGGCGGCCCCTTCACCTCCGCTACGCTGTCCACCCAAAGACACTAGAAAGTTCATATCTAGCATTGTAATGTGATTTTTAATGGTATATTGAGGCATTTTCTGGTATATACGTCGTGTGTGTGTGTGTGTGTGTGTGTGTGTGTGTGTGTGTGTGTGCAGAGTCAATAGGCTGGAGATAATTGGTGGAAATCTATTGGTATATTTATGTTTGATACTGGAGCTGCCACATGCAGGTCTGATATCTTCTTGAATCTTCCCTTATTTGCTCGTGTTGAAACAGAATCAGCTATCTATGTGAATACTGTTTACTTATTAACATTATTAATTTGCTTCCCATCTTTCCCCAACGCCGCCTCCACCGTCCCTCCTGTTCCCCGTGACTGGCCAGGTGATCCCTCTCGATGTCTGCTGTGCCGTGGTGGGACAGGCTAGGACAAGGTAAACTATTTGCTGCCTTGTTTGTTTCTTAACGATTATGTTCTCTTTACTGTTTGACTAATGATCTCCCTAAATTTTGATAGTAAAGTTGTTATTACTCGATCATAAATTCTATCCTTCCATCTGTCCATCAGCAGGACACAACCTCCGTGTATACAGCCATTCTCTCTTCCTCAGTGACACTCCCTCTGCCACTGAACATCCTCACTCTGTCTTTCCTCTACTTATTTCCTAGACTATAATTATTCCTGCATTGAACTCCCCATTTAATCTCTTTTGCTCTTTCCTTCATACTCGTAGAGTCAGATAGGCAGATACGTACAGGCCGTGTATAAGACGCTTTCAGAGCAAGGTGTCCGGGTGCCGGTCGCGGCGCCGGGTGTTCCATCCCTGGCTACTGTTTGGCCTGTGTTGGTAAATATGCTCGTTCCAGGCCGTGACGTCAGTGTTCCAGCCACACGTCAGGTCAGGGTCAAGGATTCTTATAATATCCTTGGTCAGGGTGGTGCCGCTGGTGTCTGGCAAGTCTGTGAATTAGAGCTTTTTCAGTGTTTTGTTGGGGAAGCTGTGAGCGGGTTAGAAGCTCTTATCATATTGAAAAGCCTCTGGTTTAACGGACACAGGATTTTAAGTGTTTTACCATACTAGTGACGTGCTAAGACGATTTCAACCTTCAAAACGCTCTGGTTGAAATGTTTTTAAAGATCCAAGGATAGAACAAGAAGACTGTGCTGGTGTTTCAGTATCCAAATCATTTTATTATTGGACTAAAGCTGTAAGGTGGAATCACAGAGGTAGGACTATGATTATGAAGGTGACTACAGCCTCTGTGACACAAGCCTTAACGTGTCTCAGTGTTTATGGAAGGCGAGTCACACCTAAATGACTTCCATGCCATCTTCAAAGGTTTATATGAGGATGTTAGGCTTTATCATTCATTATTTGGGTTTATTCGGTGTTATCTATACAATGTTTAGCTTTTTTATGTTGATATTCAAGTATCGAAAAGTAAACAAAGCTGCCGAGTGTCTGCCATTCAGTCCCTATTTATCGACATAACTTTTCAGTGCCAAGATGAGGAGGGAGAAAGGAAGAGAAGGCGGAGGAGGAAACCTTTTGTAGTTTACGGGTTATCGAAGTAAAGTACTTTTAAAATATAAAGATGGTAGGATATTTGCAGTGTTTCTTGGTAATGACATGACTATAACAATATTGCGGAGAATTTGGTTATATTTCTTAATGTTGATGCTGAAAACTTTGGGCGAACGAACACAGCCTTTCAGTTATAAGGGACAGGCCACAGTCGCTGTTCCTGACTGCTCTCTCTGCTGCTCCACTGTTTCGAGTTCAAGGAACAACACTGCAGAAATGTCTCGACTAATGTAAATAACGAATAAAAAGCAATCACCTTTTCTGGCATATTGTGCATTAATGGTGAGGTGAAACGAGGATGTCTCAGCGCGGCGTGATCGGGCAAAAATGAAGAGTACGACAGTTTTTCTGGCGTGCAATAAGCTAGAGTCGTCTGGCAGTGTTATTATAGACAAGGATCTTCTTGTGGATAAGGTCTTGCTTTACATTCCTATTAATAAATCCAATACCAAAACAATGCAAGCTTCACTTACAAATGAGAATAGATCCTGCTAGAATGGCGAGGATTTATTTATTTATTTATTTATTTATTTATTTCGTGTTTCTGCTGAGATTTCCGTCTTCCATTCCATATCCCTCACGGATCCACTCAGCTCGGTTGGGGCAGGTCGAGGTGCCTGGGATGGTGTTCTGTGGTGCAATGTGGTGTGCGGTGTTGATGTGGTGTGGTGTGTAGTGATGATACCATGGGTGATACTGTGGTGCCTCTATTAGCAATTTGACTCAGTTAAGACTTTTAGAGGTAAAGTGTTTTTTTCTAAGAAAGTTATCTGAAAGATTGAATGAAGAATAGCGCTATCTGTGTATTTGATATTCAGGAAAGTAAGCAATGTATAGCAATAAGTTAATTGTTAGATGTGTGGTACATAATTATATCATCAATAATTTAATTTTTCCAAGTTTTCTGAAAAAAAAAAGAGAAAATGTTTCTTTTGTGTGTGTGTGTGTGTGTGTGTGTGTGTGTGTGTGTGTGTGTGTGTACTGATTAAAATTTGAATGTCTAGGAAGATGAGAAGTTCAAAGATGAAAAGACAGAGTGCCTCAATTAAGTTGGTTACTGTTATGAGGACAAGAATATTATAGATGTATGAGGAGGTCCACTTACCAGCCTTGTCCGCAACCAGTGGCTTCCCTCGATCGAGGGTTAAGAGGAATGAAGCAAATCCCCAAACTGCAATAAGTTATGGTACTCAGGAGTAACTCCAAGGATTCTTATAATATCCTTGAATAACTCCGTATTACTTGCACCGTTTAAGATTCAAGATCAAGTTGTTTATTGACACTGGACGTGGTTTTGGCGCTTGTATTGGGATTGAAGACAAATGTAAGCGCATATATAATATTCAGGGCTCATAAGTACTTAACGTCTTCGCAGCCCTAACAACAACAACAACGTATAACATTCATGTCAACACTTGTTTGATGGAGGCTGGGGCTTGTTGGGAAGTCACTAGTTACCAGTTAGCTTTGCTGTTTGATATCAACCAATGTGAGTACTATCTTGCCTAATGGTTAGCAACAGCTGACATTTCGTCCTTCTCTTTGAAAGGATCTTTCTCTGTTACACTTTCCTGATGCTACATAATTCTACGATATCCATTGATGCCATCCTAGCTAGCAGCAGAGGTTACTGGTGTCAGAGAAGCAAGGTGGACGAAGCACGTGATGGACGGTGTCCACCCAGAACAAAAGATTGAGTGGCTGTATGGCCTGGCAATACTTCAAATCCAAAACAGATTGAGTAGCCGTAGAATCAGACTTTAGGCACTGAGTTAAGGAACTAGGAATGATAATATTTTTTACCATTTTCTACCAGACCTTAAAAGGACCCACTCTATACACATAATGACATAATATTAAGTGGCAGACAAAATACCACCAACCCTTTAGCCCAAGAAAGCTTGGGGACCCATGGGAATGCTGTATTTTTAGATAAGGTTAGATGAAAATGAATATCTTATAGGGAATAGATTATGAGAACCATCAAAAGTATGGCCAATATGTGACTAGAATCACTTAAAATACACCTGTATAACACATTCTGCAATCGTGACAAACAATATAGGAAAAATTTTTCATGCTGTTGGAAAGAATTATTACTGTCAAAAGAGAAACACCTTCTAACCTAACTTAAATGTATCCTAATTTTTACTACCATACATTACATAATCTGGTGTATTTTTGGTAATTCTGATAATTTACTCCCTGTAAAATATTATTTTTGTTTAACCATAATTAAAAAAAACCGCATTCCATTGCTCCCCAAGCTTGTTATGGATAGAGGGTTGGTGGCATTTTTCTGCCCCAATCATATGATATGTATATAACTGGTTTTGTGAAGGTCTGGAAGAAAATAGTTGAAAATAAGTTGCAGGAGTTATACTGGACCACTACTGCTTGCTTTACTAGTTTATTAGATTTATCAATTTAGAGTGATTTGAGGTGTGTACAACATCTAAATATGGAAAGTGTAATTATATTTTTCTTTTCCCTCAGTAATGGTGCCGTTTAAAAGAATTCAACATGGATGTACAGGATGAAGAAATATCAGAGGCTACTGAAGCCTTCTTGGAACATGCTTGGGAAGATGACGATGACTTTTTTGAGAATGTGCCTGAAGATGAAGTTGACAACTCTCTCAACACGCACACTCCTTCAGTATGATCTCATAAGTCTTCTAAGTTTATTGTGGATTCATACAATTCTTAGCAAAGTTTTTTTTTCCTTCTAGCATGTAGTACACTGTTTTGTGTGTTGTACCACCTCATATATGCACTCTAGAGTAAAAACTCAGTAAGCTTGTTACACATTATCAGCACTTCCTTAAACCAAATTGTCTGTCAGAGATTAACTTGTTATCTAAAAACTCAATCCATTGTTTCTTTATCACTCTCACACAACTTGCACACCACACTGGTTTGTGACACCAGTCTATAGTTAAGGGATCCTCCTTCCCACCACTCATATATGGGAACCACTGCCAATTTCATAGTTCTCCCAGTCCACTTCCTTACAGTTGAAATCACCTACTAAAATCACTCTTCTTCCTTTGAACACTTAGACAGACTCAACAAGCTATCCTTGATTAACTCCTCATGGTCCTGACTGAACCATGAACTAGTCTTTGCAGGCACATATGCTACTATGATCAAAATATCTTTATTTCCATTGTCCACCTTAATGCTCATCACTTCTGCCTTACTTTACTCATACTCTACTTTAACCAACATTTTTTTCCTTGTCATTATCATGACTCCCTCCTCCTTTGCCCACTTTGTTTTTCCTCCATACATTATAGTTATTATCTAGATATATATGTTATAATTGCCTCACACAGTTTTCTTTCAGCCAGACACACAATGGTGGACTTCCTTTCCTCAAGATAGTCCCCCATTTCTAGTCTGCTCAATAACACTCCATCTATAGTTGTGTACATTTTTTTCAGTCTTTTACTCTTGTCTGGTTTATCTAGGTTACCTTCTTCTCCTCCCTGTATACCACTTTCTCACTCACCCCCACCGAACCCTACAAAAAAATATTGTTGCTGTATAGTATTGATTAAATTTTAGGATGCTGTGCTTGAAGAGGAAGAGGATGTCTTGCCAGAGGGAGTTCCTCCACCTTCAGATAAACATCTTGAGGCCCTTCAGAACTACTTTGGTCATTCCTCTTTCCGTCCAATGCAGTGGAAAATTATCCATGCTGTCTTGCAGGTAACTGATCAGCATTTGATGAACAACCTTCATTTCTATTATCATTGTAGATATGGGATGGATACATATGTATACATTTTTGGGTGGTCTCTTCTTATACATTTATTTATTTTTCTACATGAGTTGTTTATACTTTCACAGTGAGTGGTTAGCCATCCCATGGTGGAATCATCTTAGAAAGTTAACTATATATCCAACCAACTTTCTTTCAGAAACAAGACAACTGTGTGGTAATGGCAACAGGTTATGGAAAGAGTTTGTGTTATCAGTTCCCTGCAGTGTATCAAAGAGGTGTTGCTGTGGTAGTCTCTCCTTTGATATCCCTCATGGAGGATCAGGTTATGGGTCTCCAGGTGAGCCAGCTTCAGTTGTTGTATTGTAGGAAACAGGGACACAGGGGGATGTTATCAAGACAAAATAATCACAATAATGATATGAGATTATTTAGGGATTTATGTATTTTTATCATGGTGTTGGTTTATCAGTATTGCAGATACTTTTGGTAGTGATAATTAATGGTTCTAGTTTTTGGAACATGAGCATGTTGAATTTTTAAACCTTCAGAAAATCAAATGTAATTATTTTGTACCAAGTTTTCATTGAATTTTGACCAGAATTATATCATTATATGATTAACTCACTTTTGTAGGCGTTGAACATCCCTGCCTGCTTCCTTGGCAGTGGTCAAACAAACAAGGGTGAAGTCTACCAAAATATGTTTGATGGTGTGTATCGGATTGTGTATGTGACACCAGAATTTATAGATGGTAAGTACAATCTTTTCATGCTACTACATATTTGCTATCTTTTAAAAATTGCATCCAAGTTTTAAAAGTTTCTTGTGCTAAGTTTTGAGATTAGGAAATAAATCATTAAAGAGAGTGAAATATTTTTCTTTTGATAACGGAGTACCTGTGCATTTGAGTGAGGAAGTACATAGCATGAATTAATAATTTTTCTTTAATTTTTTTTCTCTCTAACTATGTCTTCTTATTGGTATTACAGCATGCTCAGAAATATTGGAGGAACTCATGAAGAAAGTAGGCATCATGCTGTTTGCCATAGATGAAGCCCATTGTCTCAGTCAGTGGGGACACGACTTCCGTTCTTCATACAGGCACGTCCTATCTTTTTTTTCAAGCATCACTTATTGTTGGTGATAATTGGTGCCAAATCACTTACCACTTAAAGTTCGTGCTGTAAGGTATAGAATAGTTTGGCAAGATTATTACTCAGCTTCTACCTTGGATGCAGTCCTGGATGTAGGGCATAGCATGAGGCAAAAACTTCAGGGTTGTCTTTAGCTGTACAGTAAAAGTCCATTAATCTGAACTCCAATTATCTAAATTTCCCAACAGACCAAATTTTGAAGGTGGGGTGAAAAAAAAAAAGTTCTGACCAAAATTAGGTCTCTGTTCAGATTCAAATCAGATGCATCATTGTGGCGAAAGATAGAAGTAGATGCTGCTTTTGATGCTCACGGCCCCCCTACACTACATTACCCTCTATAACAATAGACGTTACAGTACAGTAATGAATTTCAATAAATAAATGTGTTGTTTGAATGATGTGGAAGTATTGTTTGTTATGCCCTGTGGAGTTTAGGTGGATGCATGATGTTTATTTTGTGTGGTGGGATATATTGGTGTTGGTGATTATCATTTGTGAGAAGAATGCTTGTTTATTTGTTTGGAGCTATGTTAAGTCTACTTGTGGTGAAATTTCTTACACAAAAGGTCAGTGGCTGCATCTATGCTTGAATGTGTGGATGCAATTATAATGTTGTCTGCTCATATACAGTGCCCATGGCATCTGACAAAGATGTAATTGATGTGTTTTTGTTGATTCCTCATCTTTTCTGTAATGAACATTGCTTGATATTAATAGTCCCTCACCTAAAAGCAACCCATTTCCTCTAGCTGCCTGATGATAAGATCAATGAATAAATACTTCTACCACATAGAGAATCAGGATACCAAGAGGAGGCATAATTGCCAATAAGCTTGTGTTGTCATGATGTACTCCATGATGTATGAATAAGTAATGAAAGAGTAGCCTTTCCTGTCATGTTTTAATTTAATTATGTCAGCAAAAAAATGGCAAAATTCTATCTTAACTTACAAAAATTATCATGAATCGAAAGTGACTATCCAGATTAGTCAATATGATTTACTGTTTCTATATTATCCTACCATATACTGATAGATATTAAAGAATAGATTCACTGATGATAAAACTCACTTTACTGATACTGACATATATTACAGGAAACTTGGAACAATAAGGAAAAAATTTTCTACTGTACCAATTCTGGCTGTGACAGCAACAGCAACACAGACTGTGCAGAAGGACATTTGCTCTGTGCTAAAGCTGAGGTCAGTTATTGTTGGTTTCTTGAGGGATCTTTCATCCTCTTTCTACTTCTCTCACTGCCTTCCATCCATCTCCTTTCCCTTTCTTGGCTTATCACCTTAATGCCTGCTACATGCTCTCTTTCTCTCTCTCTCTCTC
>CM035199.1:10250855-10265855 GCA_020233015.1 Callinectes sapidus | reverse complement strand
AGGAGGAGGAGGAGGAGGAGGAGGATGTATGGGCATGAAAAGGTACTGCTGCCATTATTTGTCACATGACCTGCTTTAACAACCCACGCCTCTTCTATGGCACTGCGCAGGTGCGTGTTTGTTAACAACGTTGCCACAGGTTGCCTAATACCTTCACCCTCTCTACCTGTGCACTACCTGCTCACTAGGCATAAAAAGAATTAGATAAAAAAAAAGGATTCAACCCCTTCAGTTCTGTAACGCCTTCTCACCATTAGTGTTCGGTGTCATTAGACGATTTTATTAATATTAGGAAGGGTTTATGGAGGTTAGAAGATTAATGGCCAGAGTTTGTACTATTTCAATCTTAAAATAGGTATCTGTAGCTTAATTAAATCACCATATGGTAAGCTAAATGAATAAAGAAATGCGTCATGCTACTAAAGAGTATAATAGTGTATAAACTATTCTATCACAGTTCTTGCTAATTTACACATACTACACACCCCATTATCTCTCCTTAGTTACACAAATACTACCCCACACCTTTCACAGACCTACCAAAAATAATAACCAATAAGTAATGTTTCCTCCACCTCCCCTAGTAAATGAGGATGGATGAGTCGACAGATGACTATGCTATACAAACTTTACACATTTAGGGGGACAATAATGAAATCACTCACTGGAAGCATGTAATGTTCAAAGCAAAACATGACTACTGTCCTTTACCAAAAAACTCCTTTCCTCTATAATGAATAACGTTTCCTCCCTCTCTCCTTCTCAGTGCATATGCCCCTCCTCCACCTATACCGATGAAGGAGTGAGCAGGGGAACACAGGGAGAGCAGAAGGGCATACTTTGAATCAAAACTATGAGGACAATTGATACGTTACCTTCTGCAGCGCCTTCTCAAAAATGCAGAACAGGGTTAAGCAAAATACAATACAGAAACATTAAAGGAAAAAAATATGAATAAAAAAAATAGATTTAAATAAACAAATCTGATAAAAAACAAATAATTAACTTTTTAAAGTTTTTAATTTTCTCTAATCCTGAAACTGAAATAAAGAAAATATGAAGAGGAAGAAGAACGAGAGAACAGAGCGGGAGAAGGGAATGAAGGAGGGAAGGGAAGGAGAAATGGAGGGACAATGTAATGATGCAATGCAAAATGATGGTTAAACAAGTGGAGAAGGGTGGGGGTATCTGAAAAGATTTCGTCACTATCCCTTGTATATAAACTCACCTTTCACTCTTATTCCCTCACTAGTTCTCCATTGCTACATCAAAATATGGTAAGTGTGTGTGTGTGTGTGTGTGTGTGTGTGTGTGTGTGTGTTCTATATGCACAATGACCCCAGAATAAGTCTGAAGGGTTAGCCTTATAAGGGATAGTAAAAGAAAGACAATTACATACGTAATAAGGTAAAGTCCTAAAGATTTGCTTCATAAGGAATCGTAATCTCTCAATTCTAATGCAATAATACTAATACACTGTTTATTTTAGAGAAACACAATTTGTATCACAATTCCTTTGTTTCACTTTGCTTAACTGAACTCTATTAACAAAATATTTAATTGAAATATTGTTTTTCTATTAGTCTTAACTCATTCCCCTGAACAATCTTAAAAAAAGAAGACTAAGTATGAGTAAGATCGATTAAGGAAAAGACAAAACAAAAAACAAGTTCGCTCCAATTCTGCTCCCCCAAAAAAAGGAGAGAGGAAAGAAAACTGTGAGGGAAGCGAATACATGTCTTTGAGATCATTCACAAAGACAACTCCAGAAGCGATCTAATTTCTATTTTATGAATATCTTCTGTTGTTTTTAATGAGGATGGAGGATATAGAAGATTGCTCCAATACTGCTCTGGTAAGTAAAACAGAGGAAAGAAAACTGAGACCGAAGCTAATTTATGTCTTTCAGATTATTCACAAAGATTACTCACGAAGCTAATCAGATTTTCATTTTTTTTCTTCTTTTTATTGTTGATGGCGAGAAACAGCAAGTTAGACACAATCTTTCCCCTTTCTTTGTTTCTGAGAGGAACTCGCTGAAGAGGGAAATCAAAACTAGACTTGTTGCGAAATGGTTGCAAAAGATAAAAGTTTGAGTGATTTCTAGTAAAAGAGAAAGCTCTTAAGCTTGATACGATACTGGAACAGATTAATATTAATAAATAAGAAAAAAACCGGTTTAATTGAAGATAAGTTTTAGGATTGAATTTATATACAGAGAATTGGGTATGGCAGACAGTATAAGTAATAGAAAAGAATTGAAAGTGATTGTAGAGGACGTGAATGCAGAGGTAAGAGATAAGCAAATGGATAATGTAGCAGATGAATGGATGACTGAGTTAGTGAACGATGTTCTGTAGGTGGATGAGTCAACATATGACATTTCTATCTAAACTTTATATAGTAAAAGAAATAATAAAGAAAATCACACACTGGAATCATGTAACACCAAAGTTAAACCTGACCACTGTCCTTCACTTATCCTCCATTCACTTCAAAGCTGTCTCTGGGACTTGTCTAGATATAAATAAACTGATACATAAAGTAAATAAGATACATCTCCATTTCAGGGCTTGAAGTGGCAGCTGGTGGCATTGGCAGTGGTGTTGGTGGCGGCGGTGGTGGTGGTGGGGAAGGCGGACGCAATTCCCTTAGAAAAGAACACAGAAGTAAGTGAATTTGAAGCCATGCTGGACTCTCTCATCGAGATGCATCAAGGACCCGCCCTCGGTGACGTGAAGGGAGTGTTGGGACGGCAGAAGAGAAGCATTTTTGACGTGATTAAGAAAAGTTGTAAAGTGGTATCTGCTCTTCCATTTGCAAGGCTAGGAGAACCATCAGACTCTGGGGAAACACTTAATGTCACATCTGGAGAAATACAGCAAATAGTGAAACTACTGGCGACACATGACACCACTATAGATTAGACGGGAGGAGAACACTGGGGAACTTTAAGGAAGCGGATACAGGAAGAAAAGAGACTGAAGGACTATAACCAACACGCCCACCACGCTCACCATCCTCACCACCTGACTACAACATGGAGAGCTGCTGATGGAAGGAAAGGGTCTCGCGCCCACCAACAACAACACGATTCACTACGTAGTGTGGCTGTTGTGTTATGGTTCCTTCATCGTATTGACATCACTGTTATCTGAACCGAGATACATTATTTAGATTCTTTGATATATTTTTATGTTTTTCTCTTTTTTTTTTTTTTTTTTTTTTGTGTGTGTGAGACAAAGGTTGTTTCTTCCTTGATCTTTTCCCGCGTGTTTCCGCACTGCATCAACAAGACACTCCGCTCCCTGTGTGTCTGTCTGTTTTTGACTGTAATACTGTAACATGACAGAGAGTGTTCTAGTTACGATCAAATCCTATGAAGAGGAAAAATAAAGACAAGAGGAAAAACTACAACTCGTGTCATTATTACTCGTACTACTACACCTACTACCACCATTACCGCTGCTGCTGCTGCTGTTGCTGCTGCTGCTGCTGCTGTTGTTGCTGCTGCTGCTGCTGCTGCTGCTGCTGCTGCTGCTGCTACTGCTGCTGCTGCTGCTGCTGCTGCTGCTGCCGCTGCTGCTGCTGCTGCTGCTGCTGCTGCTGCTATTGTTGTTGTTGTTGCTGCTGCTGCTACTACTATCACTACTACCACTACTGCTACTACTTCTCCCATCATAACCACAGCCAGTACAACGATGATGATAATAAAAATGATAATAATATAGATGTGTAATCTAGTACAAAATATGTAAACACTCCAGCAGAAGTACAAGGGCTCGTAAGTTTGTTCAGTTCCGTCGTGAGGAAAGCGACAGTACGCTAAGCAAAATTAAATATCAGCATATCAGCTGTTGTAGTTTCTCACGAGGTTGCATCACATACTATACAGAAACACACAGAAATGATAATGATAGTGAAGTGATTAACAGTGATGGAGATAGTGGGACGAGAAGAGTGACAAGGTGGCCGCTGTGTTGCAGTGGAATAATGCACGCTTGGGGAGCGACGGGTCTTCAAGTGCTTTGGCACGGATTCTGGTTAGGGTCTGAGGGTTTGGTTTTCCACTCGGGGTAACGGCCTCTCAGATAGGAAGTCTCCATTAGGTAGTCTCCTTTAGCCATAAATTCCCGTAAAAATCTTACATTGTGTAAATAGAAAAAAAAAAAAAAGGTGAAAAGCGCTAAAATCCCTAATCCGTAAAGTCAGTTTTGTTTATACGGGACTTCAATGCATGGTCGGTTGATATTCATAACATTTGTCACATCCACTGAGAATAAGGCTAAGTCATTAGTTTATTGGACTAGTGAAGTAAAGGGTAGGTAAACAATGGACGACTATGCACCAAATACAAAAAGACGGTGAGTGAAATGAAGCCAGCGATGTGTGGCGGCAATATACTCACCAGAAACTCGAGCGTACAGGAGAACAATGCAGTGAGATCAAACAGAGGTCCACAACACTTCCTGAACTGTGACTTCTCTTTTGCTAATAAAGTTCCGGTTATACTTTTCTTTCCGTTCTAATAGGTAGATATTAAAGGCAAAACATAATGATGTATTAGTTAATTAAGCCACATTTCCTTTTTTAGCCCACTATGGTTCGTATTCATTAATGCTTTACTTTCTCACCACGACTATTTTCCAAGGCCCGGAGATGATTAGCAACATTTTCAAGAGTGTTTCTCTAATCATTAATATAGAAGTCACGTCACTTTGTCTCTAGAACCGTAAAAAAAACTTTAAAAATCTTGAGTAAATCTAAATAAAACTTTTTGAAATAGTGGAGGTGTAGGACAGATATGTTTAAGAATAAGAGGACGAAAATGGGAGAGATATTTCAGAGAGAACAAATAAATTTAGTGCCATTGTTGGAACTCAACGGCCAATGGTGAAAGAAAAGCAAGTCCTGCTAGAAGTAAAAAGGATAATTTTCAATACTTTTCTAACACCAACCTTAACATATGGTACTGAGAGTTGGGTGATAAAATTAGCAGACAGGAGCAGGATTCAAGCAGCAGAGATGAGACCACTGAGAGCAATGGCAGGAGAGACTAGGAGAGACAGAATACGAAATGAAGATATAAGGAAAAGCGTTGGCGTCTGCTATGTGCTGAATAAAAAGATGCAGCTCAACTGAGATGGCTGGGACACCTAGAAAGAATGGAAGAGGAAAGAGTTGCGCGGGGATGCTGGGAGTGGATGCCAGGTGGAAGAAGACCAAGAGGAAGGCCGAGAAAGAGGTGGAAAGAAACCTTAGAACAGACACTGAGCAAACATGATCTACCGAACATTCGACGATTAAGAGAGGAAGGAACATTTCAAGATCGAACCGTATGGAGGAGGATGCTGGCTTCACTGAGAGGCGTCTGAAGCCTACACTGGGAGCTGAAGTAAGAAGTCTATTATCCGTATTCAGAAACGCTGTGCTCTGTCACCATAACTATTTTCCAAGGTCACAGGGAGTACAAGACGAGTTTCTGAGGGTGATTTTCCTGTCATTTAAATAGTAACCTTGTTCGTCTGTCATTAGAATCATGAAAACACCCTTGAAAACTTGTATCACTTGAACAGGAGTCTTTTGAAGTAGTGTGTGTGTGTGTCCAGCACTGAAATGTTTCTGAATTATGGACGTATAATATGTGTTCCTACCTTCTCGTTTACCTTCCCCTTACCCAACATCCCTCCCTCCTCCCCTAACCCACGCCTTCCACCAACAACGCATTTCCAAACCTTACGTGACTATATATTTTTTTCCTTCCTTCATTTTTTTCCCTCTTTCCTCAAGTGTTTTATGTTTCTTGTCATTCGATGGGCGTATTTTGTAACTTGGCTTTTTTTTCCCTCGTCGTTTTTTTTTTTTTTTTTTTCTCTCTCTCTTTTATTCCTCCACTCTGAGCGGGAGGAGAAAACATTGCGGGGAGTGGACGGTATGGAAGTCACGTTCAGCTGGCGAGACGGATGAGGTTTAGCGATACGGTGCGAAATGTTAGCTTCTTTTTTCTCCTCCTCCTCCTCCTCCTCCTCCTCCTCCTCCTCCTCCTCCTCCTCCTCCTCCTCTTCTTCTTCTTCTTCATCCTCCTCTTCCTTCATTAATTTTGAATTTTGTTTTTCCCTGTTAACCTCACGTAGGATCGACTAAATTACGTTTAAAATAAGGTCATTGAAATGCTTATTAAAACTGTGTATTTGTCAAGCACGCATCCACCCCCCCCCCCTCTCCCCCAACACACACACACACACACACACACACACACACACATACACACTTTATTAGCTTCAACATTTGAGAGTGCAAATGTATTTCTTCTTTTAAATATTTTTCTTCTTATTTTTCTTGTTCTCCTCCTCCTCCTCCTCCTATATAATATTCATAATGTCAGCACCTTACGTGACTATATTCCCTTCCAGCCATATAATCAGACAGGTACAACAACCCCCAACAAACACTATGCACACAACCTAATTAGTTTCTCTTGGCACTCCTCCACACCTGCTCTGGCGTAAGAGGTATCTCTCCTTTCTTTGTGTTCTTATTCCTATAATGTCACAAGTCTGTCCAGCTTTGGGAAATGTGTTAGCCTGGTAGGTACGTTGATTGGTAGACGGAAGTTATAGAGTGATTGAGTGGTACATACATACATACATACATACATACATACATACATACATACATATAAACATACATAAATATAAACAAAAATATATATAAACATGGATAGACATATTGATAGACAGAAAAATATAAAAATACAAACAATTGGAGAGGTGGGTAGTGTGTTAGTCAGATACATAAAGACAAATAGATATATTATGTAGATAAATAGATATACAAACAAATAGACTAATAGATAGAGAGATAGGTAGATATACATAGATAGTTTAATTGATTTATTGATAGACAAATTAAGTCTTTACATAAAATTGCTCTCCTGCCACATGAAAGCTATATATTAAAGTGATATGAGAATGCGTGCTTGATATTTCTTCGATTTCTCGTTGTTTTAAGAGTTTACGTTTGGCGGCTGAGTGACAGAGGGAAGGGGGAGTGGAATGAAGGAGTGCAGACAGGATGTTGAGACTTCTTTCATGAAGGAAATTAAACTGTTTGGGAAACTTTGGGGTAGAGGGAGAGGAAGGACTGATTCACACTTCCTGTATATTACACTCCCTCTCACTCTCACTCTTTCATTTTCTCTCCTTCTCTCCTTCACCCCGGACATGGTAAGAATAATTAAGCATTCTGAATGTATAAGTGAGTCTGATTGATGTTAAGTAAATCACAACTACCAAATTAATTAATTTATACAAGTTTCGAGACAATCATTTTCTATTTATACATTCACTTATTAATCATTTATCTTGTTATGTCATTCAGTATTAACAATTCAAATTCACTGCAACATAAACTTAACTCCTTGAAGATGTGTATAGAAACAGCACGAATCTTCACTTATACGAGTTTCGAAACAATTCTTGCCTATTTATACGTTCACTTATTCATTATTTATTTATCCTTATTTTGTCACTTAGTATGAACGATTAAAATTCACTGAAACATACAACTAAACTCCTTAAAGATCTACAACGAATCTTTTCCTTACGTTATTCTTATCTAATACTTCCTTTTGTGAGCTCAACGCAATGTCTCCCCAAGTTAACTATTCAGACAAGGACAGGTGTGGAGAAAGAGCCAATAGGTAATAGATATATACAGGTGTGTTGTGATCGAGTCTTAAAATGTTGAGGTGCGTGCGAGGGAAATAATTGTACTATTTGTTTTGTCCTCTCTATTCTTCCAGTGCGCGAGACAGCTGGTGAAATGGGCGGTGGTAGCGGTGGTGGTGGTGGTGGTGATGGTGATGACAGCTGAGGCTAACACGCTGGTAGAGTGGATGGATGCTCCAGATATTATTGGTGATTATGATAATGATAGTGAGGGTGAGAGTGATATGTGGAGCGGAGGCGAGGGGAAGGAGAAGGATGATAATGATGTGATAGACAGCGATGGTGACAATGAGGAAGACAATGACGATGATAGTAACAACACATATAGTAATAAAGACAAAGATAATGACAACAAGAATGTTAGTAATGCTAAGACTCGCAGTGCAGACACAGATGACAATAGTGAAATCAAACAAAATGTGAAAAAGTTGGACGGCAGCAGTAAGACGAATGAGAAAGAGAACGAGAAAAAGAAAGAGGAGGAGGAAGAAGAGGAGGAGATAGAAGAGAAAAAGAAAACAAAAAAACTCACCTTGACCTTTATAAAAAACACTTACAAACGCACAAACAACACAGGCCCAAGGAATCCTCGACTTCTTGGCCACCTCAACGACTTCTTCAAGCAAATGATCGATGTCTTCTTGTACACATTCACCAACACTCCCACAGCCACCAGCACACCAGAGACACCAGAGACACCCACGCCACTTCCACTCCAGTCACCCGTAACGATCATACCCAATTCTGCTACACCACCACCACCATCACCACCACCGTCACCACCACCACCACTACCACCACTACCAGTACAACAGTTACCATCAGTCATTCTACCATCATCAACGAATAGCAGCTCAGGGGAATCTGAACTAGTAGGGGTCGCATCATTGCAAGCTCAGTCACAACCACAGTCTCTTCTTGTCTCATCGATGCAAAGGATGAACAAAATTTCCGCTGTACAAACAGGTCATGGAAGGAACGTGGAAAGATTGCACACAGGGAAGGAAATTGTAAAGACAGACAAGAATCATCAAAAACGTAAACAAAAGCGCCACTTTCTTGTCAATCACAGTCCTCCATCACCCCCACTTTTCCAGTTTCATGATGAAGGTAAGTTAGAAAGGTGCCCGCTATTCTTTTGTTAATATTGGCTAGCTTTTCAGAAGAGAGTGAGTGAAATATCCAGGTGAAAGTGACAGGTAGATTAATCCAATTTTAATCATGGTGACACGAGATGAGTGAAGAGCAGGAATATATTAGATGATGTTTTCTGCTAACTCCAGCTTCCCCCCTCTCCTCTCGACTAGACTCTTCCTTACCTCTACCAGCAACAAAGGGAAGGATGAGGCTGCGGAGGGAAAGGAAAGAAAGAAGACACACGAGAAGCATTCGGTACAAAGACAGAGAGGAAGAAAGAAGTGATGAAAAGGATGATAGTGCAGAAAAGTATACAAAGAGTAAAAGGAAGCATAACAAACACACAGAGCACATGAAGAAAGTTCCAGAAAGTTACTCAGAAGAAAGTAAAGACGAAGGACAAGGATGGACAGCACTGAGAAGCAAAGGTAAGTTAAGATCCAATCATTCCTCAGTAGAAGTGGAGCCTCAAAGTTTCCGAACCGATGAAGTTAAGCCAAAAGACGCAAACTTAACAAAACACAAAGAAAATGATAAAGTCGAGCAATTATTAACAGATGCCTTAAGGAAGCATTCGAATCACGCACATCAGAACACAGGACAATTAAGTCATACCTGGAATAAGAAGGCACGAGGCGTAATTGACGACACGGAGACTAGCAGGGAAACGAGACAGGAGGAAGAGATGCTAGCAGCGGTGAATGAAATATACGACTCATCACTTTCTAATTACGTGGATAAGGACTTTATGGCAGCAGGGGACAACGATGGTGTTATGAAAGACGCTGAAAAGGATGGAAGTTATGCCACGTCAGGTGATGATAAAGATGAGGAAGAAGGTGAAAAGAGTGATGCCGCTTCCAAAGAAAGAGAAGACAAGAATACTGATGAAAACTATGAGTATGATTATGGGTACTATGACTCAGACACGGCGGAGGAAACCCAGGATAGAGAAATACAAGAGGAAACTAAACAGGACCAAGAAGAGAGCGATCAGGATGATGAGGAAGAGGAAGACGAAGAAAACAACTCCGAGAATAAAGAGGAGAAAGGTACAGATTACAAGTATCAATATGAAAATGAGGATGCAGAAATGAGTGAAGAAGATGGCTATGAGAATGGACAAAGCGTTGGTGATGTAAATTATGAGGAAGAGGTGAAGAACGAGAGTAAAGTGGAGGCAGACGAAGCACTTGGTGTTGACACTAATGCAGATGTGATTGGGGAACAAAAAGACGAAGAAAACGAAAATATAAAACGTAATGATGAAGTAAAAAGCATGACTACTAACGGTGGAGTTACTGAAAGCGAAGTAAAGGCAACAGAAGTGACAGCAGATGATAAACAGACATACGAACAGACACCCACGCCCGTCACACGTGCATGGCAGATTAAGCCAGCTTTTCTACAGCCATCTCTCGTTAATAACCTCCGAGGAACACCTGGCAGCGCTGTACCTGTGGGCGATCAGTACCCAGGGCCTCAAGACTCGCCACAGTTAGACTCATTCACGGCCAGGACAGTGAAGAACATCCTGGCGAGACTCACACCTGGAGTGGTGCCGCATCTAGGGTCAAGAATGGGGCCAGGAATGGGGCCAGGAATGGGGCCACAAACACAAATAAAGCCGGATATGCTCTCAGGTATATTGCCAAGAATGTTACCAGGAATTGAGCCACGAATGAAGCTAGATACATTGCCAGGAATGAACCTAAAAATGGAGCCTGGAATGAGGCAAGGAATAGTGCCAAATACAATGCTAGGTGGGAAGACAGGAAGTATACCTTATTACGGACCCCAAATAAACCCAAACACAGTGTCAGGTACAGTGCCAGGAATGGGATTAGGAAGAGGGCAAAATATAGGGACAGGAATGGTGCCAAGTGTCTATTCCCAAGCACTACTAGCCATGCTGGAGGGGATGGTACAGGGCAGAGTGCCATATATGAGAGCCAGAGTTGGGTATGTGCCACAAGGACTAGGGTCAGGAATGGGGCAGGGGTGGCAGGATTGGAGGCAGCAGTGGACAGTACCGGCGGGGTGGGCGAGGGCGGGGCATAGAGCAGGCTGGCCACGCCCCTCGAGTGACTGGTGGCCGAGAATGGTGAATGTGAAGAGGGAGGGAGATAAGGGACCTGGTGAACAGATGAAGGGCTGAGGCAGACAGATTGAAAGACACACACACACACACACACACAGACAGACATACAGACACAGACACATACATGCAGGTAGAGATATACAAAAGAAATCATTAAAACAATATATGAACTGCAAAACAAATAAACATGAACAAAAACATAGAAAGGCAAACAAACACTCGGACAGGTGGACAGCTAGGTTGACAGAAGATAAACAGGTAAACACATAAAAAGATAAATGTACATACACATGGATCAATACACAGACGGGTAAACAGACAACAGATAAACAAACACATACAGATTAAGAAAAAAAAAAGATAAGAGGTATGAAAACAAATTGAGAAAAAAACGAAAATAATATATATGCCAATAGTAATAAGGATAATGTAATAATAATGATAATAGTAGTAGTTGTAGTAGTAGTAATAATAATAATAATAATAATAATAATAATAATAATAATAATAATAATAATAATAATAATAATAATAATAATAACAATAATAATATCACAAATCGAAGTTCTCGTGTTTTACTTTTCCTTCTTGCCACGGAAAATCCATCATCATCACCAGCATCACCATCATCACCACCATCACCATCTCCCTTCTCTTTCCCAAGCTTCTTTCTCACTCTCTGACATCGCAATGATCGCACGTTAGTGATGTTACCCACTGGAGATAACACACCGTTTTCTTTCATAGCAGCTTCCGAAGAGAGAATGCTATGAGTGAAATAAGGCAGGCAAGTCAAAGTGCGTAAGGGAAGTGTAATGAAAATAAAATCAATGTAAAAACACACACATAAAAATAAGCATTAAAGATAAGGGAAGAGTTACAAGGAAAAGGGAACATTACTAGCGAAAAGAACCTCAGATAACTTGTACAATAGATGTGAAAAGGAGGAGGATTGCAAAATGATAGCAGCAGCAGCACCACCACCACCACCAGTAGTAGTAGTAGTAGTAGTAGTAGTAGTAGTAGTAGTAGTAGTAGCAGCAGCAGCAGCAGCAGCAGCAGCAGCAGCAGCAGCAGTAGTAGTAGTAGTAGTAGTAGTAGTAGTAGTAGTAGTAGTGGTGGTGGTGGTGGTGGTGGTGGTGGTGGTGGTGGTGGTGGTGGTGGTGGTTATTGTTGAAGTAGTAATACAGAAGTAGCAGTAAATAGAATGTGTCTTACAAAAAAAAGAACTTAGAGGATGTAAAGTAGTATCATTTCATAATTAGAGACGTTTGATAAAAAAAAGTATTAAGAAAAAGAACAACAACAACAACAACAACAACAACAACAAGAGAAAGTAAGAGGAGAGAGTAGTAGTGGAGGAGGAGGAGGAGGAGGAGGAGGAAGAGGAGGTTGGATATAGAAAGGAGAACACACAAATACACTAAGCAGCAGGTGCAGGACAGGATGAATGAAGGGCGATGGTTCACACGCAGAGTCCAACTACAGTACAATTATCACCCGGTATGTTTGTTTGACACTTTCTTCACTCTCTCTCTCTCTCTCTCTCTCTCTCTCTCTCTCCAATCGGCCAAGAACCAATCAGTAGGAATGTAATCTCCGTTCTCTCCTCGTGAGCCCGACAAGTTCTCTCAAAATATCACGCTCTCATTCCCATCTCCTCTCCGCTGCGTCTCTCTCTCTCTCTCTCCTATATTAGCGCCATTTTTTTCCATTTTTCTCCTGTTCTTTATTCTTCCTTCTCTTATTCCCTCTGTTCTTCTCTTTCTTATACTCTTCTCTTTCTCGTAGCCTTCTCTTTCTTCTATTATCTCTTTTCCCATTCTTTCTCTCTGTGTCTCCTATTCTCTCTCTCTCTCTTTATCTCAATCATTGTTTTGTTTCCTTTGATTTCAGGTATTCTGTCAGACGTTGTTTTCCTTCATTCTTCTCAATGTTTTTTTCTTTCTTTCTTTCTTTCTTTTTGTCCGTCAAGAGAAAAAAAATCTCCGGATGTTGAGATGGAAGTCACGTCTGGTTCCCAAGACTCATGAGAACTGACTAACAGATTTTTTTTTTTCTGCTCCACGTCCTACCCCTCCTCCCCCTGTTCCTCCTCCTCTTCTTCCTCCTTCGTCTCCTCCTCCTCCCCCTGTTCCTCCTCCTCTTCTTCCTCCTTCGTCTCCTCCTCCTCCTCCTCCTCCTCCTCAAACTTTTCCGCTTTAATGTTCTTCATATCCACATCCTTTTTCCTCATCATCACCACTCATCGTCATCATCATCATCATCACAACCCCACTAGGCCACACAAAACTCACCAACATTAACAAGACACAGTAACACCATCGCCACACAGTGCATTGCCGCCGCCTTTCTTCACACCAGTATCCCTCACGCCCACGCCTTCCACGCACACCAGGCTGACTGACCCTCTGCAGGATTGTTCCCAGGGCGTCACCACCGACAGGCACATGGGAAACACTCAGTGACGGACGGGCGTGAGTTCAGAGCGCCGCACACCTCACTCAAAATTAACCACAACACTGACAGGAATGAGGCAATAAAAGTGATCATCAGTGTTTGCATCTGCTAGGAATGAAACCTGATCTATTCGCGTAGCAAGCCAGAATCCCGCCACTAAACTACAGATGCTACACAGGAAAGATGTCATAAAACGTTATAATCGTGTGATGGAAATTCCCGTAACATAGCCGACACATTTCCCCCCCCCCCCCCCTCTCTCTCTCTCTCTCTCTCTCTCTCTCTCTCTCTCTCTCTCACTCACACACACACACACACACACACACACACAATATTGATAAGTTGTGTTATAAATATTTCAGATATTTCACTTATTCCCACTCGAGTTTATATTCCTCAAGCGTTGGGTAACTCCTACACGCGGCACACAAATGTGTGTGTGTCTAAACACCATTTGTGTCTAAACACAATAATATCATCCTAATGGTAGTAAGCGAGTGCGTGCGCGACACACACACGCAACCATCAATGCGGAAAGTACCCCATACTCATATTGACACAGACAAGACAACAAAAGTATGATCTACGTTTGCATCAGCCAGGAATCGAACCTGGGCCACTCGCGTGGCAAGCGAGAGTTCTACCACTGAACTACCGATGCTGACCTGATAAATAAGGAGGTGATAAAGACTTAAGGTGTGCAGTGCAGCCGCTTCCCTTACTTACCGCTGCGACGCCTTTCTCTCTCTCTCTCTCTCTCTCTCTCTCTCTCTCTCTCTCTCTCTCTCTCTCTCTCTCGTCTCTCTCTCTCTCTCTCTCTCTCTCTCTCTCTCTCTCTCTCTCTCTCTCTCTCTCTCTCTCTCTCTCTCTCTCTCTCTCTCTCTCTCTCTCTCTGTGTGTGTGTGTGTGTGTATAATTCACTCGTGGTCGCCTGCTGGTCAGCCAACCAGTCTTTCCCTACGGAGCGAGCTCAGAGCTCACAGACGGGTGGGGCTGAGACCACATCACACACTACACACCGGGACAGCGAGGCCACAACCCTCGAGTTACGTCCCGTACCTACTTGCTGCTGCTGCTGCTGCTGTGTGGGTGAACAGGGGCTTGATACACATTAAGAGGCTTGCCCATTTGTCATTGTGTGTGTGTGTGTGTGTGTGTGTGTGTGTGTGTGTGTGTGTGTGTTTGATGTCTTAACACAATAATATTCACACACACACACAGACACACACACACACACACACACACACACACACACACACACACACACACACACACACACACACACACTACATAATTCAGACTTAACATGCTTTCCTCACACTCGCGTAGACCTGGGTTGGAGACCCGGGCGCGGCGAGGCAAAGTGCTGAGCTTCATGTGTAGCCACTGTTCACCGAGCAGAGGGTTCCGTGATGATGGAGACGATGGTAATGATGGTCGTGATGCTGCAGGCTAAAATACTGGAGATGGGGATGAGAGATTCAGAGGGTGATGGATACTTGTTTGGAGAAAGTTCTGAAGATGAATACAAAGGAGGAGGAGGAGGAGGAAAGAGGAGGAGGAGGAGGAGGA
>CM035199.1:10209824-10214003 GCA_020233015.1 Callinectes sapidus | reverse complement strand
GGAGAGAGAGAGAGAGAGAGAGAGAGAGAGAGAGAGAGGGGGGTGGGGGAGATGGGAACTCTCCTCCCTCTCCTCCAGCCTCCTCTGACCTCAATCTCGACCAGGTCACGTCCTTAAGAGCAGGGCGGTGTTGACGTGATGTGGTGGTGTGTGGGTGGCGTTGACGTGGCGTGCGTGCGTGCGTGTGTGCGTGTGTGTGGCGTTGACGTTGCGCGTTGGTGGTGGTGACATGTGAGGTTGGTGTTGACATGAGGTACAGGAGCGAAGAGCACAGTGGTGTTGACTCGAGCTTGTGTGGGGAGGGAGACAGGCCGTGGTGTTGACAGGGAGGCTTGTGTCTGGTGTTGACATGATGTGTGTGTGTGTGTGTGTGTGTGTGTGTGTGTGTGTGTGTGTATGTGTGTGAGACTCTTAGTAATGCGTAGGAGGATAGTTTATCACATTATCTGGCTGTTGACGACATTTCCCTTGCTCGCTTAATTTTTTTTCCTTCCTTCGATCAGGCAAAGCAAGACGACACGATTTCACGCCCTTTAGCTTTCCAGAGACGCGTGTAACCTTCCCTCCCGCCACTCTTGATACCATACTGGCTTGGCTTTATTTCACTCTTTCCCTCTCCTAAAACAACGAAATCTAAAGGAACATCGACAAGAAAGATAGAAAAGATGAGTAAAAGCATAATTAACACTATTACCTTGTGGAACTCTTTGAAATGGCTGAATGAAGGCGAAAGATCTCAGGGATGGTTTGTTAATACGGAAGACAAACCAAAACTGCAGGAAAAGTGTTAACTACTTGGATTCATGACTTAAACCCAGAATACTCCGCCGTCATATAGTTTTGTGGTGTTTGGTAGTTCTCTCGATCCCTCGGCCAGAGTATCGTGCACAGCCAACTCCTCGTGGGGTTCGCGTTGCTCCAAATCCTGCTGGAGACGCAAGACACCATGGGAGCAGTACAGGCTTAACTCCACGCCAAGAACGAGGGAGGGATACTCTGTGGGAGGAGAGGCGAGGTTTTTCAATATATACTCAACTCTATGCTTTCTATTTCGTATGTGTAGGTTGTTGTTACATTTTTATTTATTTTTTGGTCAGTTTTCTTTCGTATATGATTAGTTTGTTGTATTTTTTTTATATATATATATTTTTTTAGTTCTATTTCGTCCGTAAATTAGTCTCACCTTTGTTATTTTCACGTTTTTTTCCTTCTTATATTTTATTTGTTTTCTGTGTTTCATGTACAGTTTCCTCTTTCGTATGTAGAATATTATTTCATCCCATTGTTTATTTCACTTAGTGTTTCATCCAAATACATTTTTCTGTATATTTTCCTTCTTGGATATATCTTTAATCTGTCATTTTAAGTGCATTGCGTGTTATTTGCAAGAGTTACTGATCAGGAACGAGCTGAGGGGACATAAATGGCACTAATTAGGGAAGAATGCAGCGTAAGGGTGTGCCGCGTTAGTGGTGTGACAATTCCTTAGGAGAAGAGAGTGGGAGTGTTCTTCCGGCAGGCGGTGGTGTGTGAGGAAGCACCGGAACAAGCGTGGCCAGGGACAGACGGGGCTTCACTCTGCTCAAGGACTTACTCGTGTTTCCTGGCTACAGTTTGGTTAAGAGAAACACTACAGCTGTTGTTGGTATATCTATATTTCCTTGCGTATCAGAGAGAGAGAGAGAGAGAGAGAGAGAGAGAGAGAGAGAGAGAGAGAGAGAGAGAGAGAGAGAGAGAGAGAGAGAGACTAGAATCAGATTATAATGTAGAAAAAAGAAGAAAAGGCATTTTGTGTTCTTAGATAACGATTTCATGTTTACGATAAACACACACTCTCTCTCTCTCTCTCTCTCTCTCTCTCTCTCTCTCTCTCTCTCTCTCTCTCTCTCTCTCTCTCCTACGCGCATCGTATTCACTAGTTTTCTACATTTTTTATCGTACTGTAATATTAAACCGTCTTTTTTCATGTACATTTCTTCTCTTTTTCCTCGTTTAAGTAAATTACATTTGAACATTTGGGATTCCCATATACCCACACATGAACTCAACCAATAAGAGACTCCACTGCTGTAGCAAGCTTTGTAAGTGTGACGTTCTTGAGAGGGAAGTATCTGCTCAACACACCTGCTGGCTAAAAGAACAACTCGTTGGGGGCGCGGTGGCTGTAGTTGAGCGTGCAATTACGTTGTTTATGCGTTCACTATTATTATTATTATTATTATTATTATTATTATTATTATTATTATTATTATTATTGTTGTTGTTGTTGTTGTTGTTGTTGTTGTTGTTGTTGTTGTTGTTATTTATTAGTTTATTTTACATGAAGTAGGTCGTAGGTCCAGTGGCGGCTTGTGGCTAAGATTGCTAAGGGTGCTGTTTCAGAAAATGTTTAGCAATTGTTTTAATATTGTGTAAAAGGAAAACAAACATATGAAAAGAAAATTTACTCCTCTCAGTCTTATCTACTTGCCTATACTAGCTGTGCAATCTCGTTTTTCTTTAATTGATCTTCCGGGGAAGGATCGAAGATAAAAGTCTACGGTCTTATGTGGATCAATTTAACTTAGATTTCGTAAACCGTGGAAAATAAATAAATGATAATATGTATACATATGTGATATATATATATATATATATATATATATATATATATATATATATATATATATATATATATATATATATATATAGAGAGAGAGAGAGAGAGAGAGAGAGAGAGAGAGAGAGAGAGAGAGAGAGAGTAGTAGATTGATTGATAAATAAATACATAGTTAGATCATTTAAGACCATACACATTAGCATAAACTATTACAATGATTTACAGGTCCAATTAAAATCTTTACTACAATATTTGTAATGCACAAAAGATTAAAACAAGATTATCAGTAACAAATATGACAGGTGAAAAGAAAAATTACTGAAGTCATAAAGTGTTATGACTTAAAAAGAAATAACACACACACACACACACACACACACACACACACACACACACACACACACACACACACACAAATGCCTCACACACATTCTTCCCCTTGCCTGACTTACCTCTTCCTATCTCACCTCTTCCCATCCTGCCTCACCCCACACTATGCTGCCACTGCTTCATATGCACACTATGTCTGACCCACATTTTTGCACAATTGTTCAGTTTAGCGTGTTAACCATGATCTCTCAGAAGATTATTAACTCAATTTTGACCAATAGCCTTCCAGTGTGGCTTTTGTTTTCAATACCTTATTCCTCTTGATTTTCTGTACCACTAACCTGTTCCTTCACAAGACAATTATGAACAAGTTTTTGATAATAATAGTAATGAGGATAACAATCGGAGAAAAATATATATAGTACTATAATTCAGTTGTTACATTTGATTTTGTTTAATTTATCATCGTAATCATAATCATTTTCATTATCATCATCATCACCATCATCATCATCATCATCATCATCATCATCATCATCATCATTATTATCATGTCACATTATTATAATCATCACCATTCTTGTTATCATTTTCAGCATCATACCTGGTAATTCTCTCCCTCTCTCTCTCTCTCTCTCTCTCTCTCTCTCTCTCTCTCTCTCTCTCTCTCTCTCTCTCTCTCTCTCTCTCTCTCTCTCTCTCTCTCTGAAAATATCTAAAGTAAATATATAAAAAGACTATTAAAGAGACAAAATAGATAAATAAGATTGAGTTGAAATAGTTCTGTTTCCCAATTATTTATTCAAGGCTTTTGTTCTTCCTTTCTCTCTTCCTTTCTTTCTTCCTACTTTCCTCTCCCTGCCTCTGATTTAATTACCTTGCATCATCTGTCTGGCCTTTGCATTCCACCTTCACCTTTAATGCTACAAACCACATACTGAAGCCCAGTGTGTGTCATAGGCCCAGACTGACCCACATTGCTAACTAGCTCATAAGTGAGACATACAGAGGACACATGCTGACTCACAAAGAGCAGGCGAGTGTTTTCTGTGACACACACTATTTCATGAGGGAAATGTTAGAACTTTCTTTTAAATGTATTATTTTATTTTCACCCCACAACTTCATCTTTTCATGTCAAACCTTTTTTATCATGTCTTTTTTTTTTAATTAGTGGAATTTTTGTCATGAATTGGATTTTTATTACTTTTTTTATACCATCTCAAGCCTTTCACAAATATCTTTGGTAG
>CM035199.1:10179824-10204824 GCA_020233015.1 Callinectes sapidus | reverse complement strand
GAAAACTAATAGAGGTCCTCTTGGTGATAACTGGATAGAAGAATACTCAGAAATGTGTAATGTTAGTAGATAAATTTTCAAGTGATATTAGTTGATGGATATCCCATAAAAAAGTATAATCAGCATATTTGATACTATATTGAAAATATTGGCACATGTACAGTGGTGCAAGCATGAAGTGAGAATTTTCCATATGCATGTGACAGCTTGTAATCTAACATTAACGATGAATAATATATACATACTTCATGAATTATTAAGATATTGTGTTTTAATTGCTTTCTTCCATAGGGTAAGAATGCGCCATTACCAAATGGACAGGCAATCATGTGTGCATACAAGCTGTGTAAGGTGGAGTTCCGGTACTGGGGAATGCAGACCAAGATAGAAAAGTTCATCCATGATATTGGTAATTAAAATTTTATCTTATTGTTGATAAACACTGCTCCTATTGTCTGAAGCAATGGATATATTCAATACATTAATATACAAAGAACACCAGATAAGAATTTGCTGTCATTCTTGATCATTTACATTTTATAACAATGTGTATAGTATCTGTATCTTGATTCTTGAAGTAACTTCCTGCTGTAGATATCTCCTTATTGGGAATGGTGTGCAAGTATTATTTTGATGGTACTGTGACGCTGCTACTGTTGATTATGGTGATGTTAACAAATTGAATACAGTGAAGACAATACTCAAACTTAATTAATTTCAAATGGCTGTTTGAGTATTAGAAAGTTCAACTATCAATACCTATAAATCAGGTAATTTGTTCTAACCTTAACAAAACCTTAAATTTGCAAAAATTTCAATGTATTTTTTATATCAACAATATTTCCATTTCTTTCACTGTTGCAGGCCATTTAAGTTGTCATTTCATATCCATTGCCAAATCAGCTGTCTTAATGGCTTCCTTGGTCTTCAATATGGTGGTTATTGTAGATTTTGCCATACATTACTGTCATATATACATTTATGTTCACAGAATAATATTTTTATTAACTGTTTACAAACTTTGCTCCAAGAAAGCAGGGTTTGATAATGCAAAAAGTTAAGTTTTGCATGGAATAAAAAAAAGCAGCAGAAGATGAGTAGTCAGATTTGTCTGCTGCCAATTGCCAAAAGTAATGGCTGGTTCTTCTTCTTCTTCTTCTTCTTCTTCTTCTTCTTCTTCTTCTTCTTCTTCTTCTTCTTCTTCTTCTTGTAACCTCTTTAGCTTCTTATCATTTATGGGTCCTGTGTGCTTCTGCAGTGTAATTCCTATTCATTTCATTGTTATTTCTAACTTGTCTCCCACACTTTCACCAAAAACCATTTCTTTACCTTTAAGCATTTTTTCATGTGTGTTGCTTTCACCACAGTATTTGTGTTTCTGCTTTTCTACTGCCTACTGTAATGGGTATCATCTTTATTGATATACGATTGTGCCATGAGGATCACCTTAACTCCATGGCATCAAGTACTAGTGATCTGCTATTGAAATATTGCTTTCCTCAACATAAACTACCCATATACGTACATATTCTCTGCCTGAAATCATTGCCGTGATTCTACACCTCCACCAGGATTAAGGTCAAATCATTGTCTCCTTGTTATGCATATTATGGGGTCCACTATCCATGATGAAAGCATAGTGAGGAGTGTTGATTGTGGTGAGTAGTAGTTGTGGCCATGTGATGATGCTGTATCAAAGTTAATGAACAATTTCATATTATTTCCTCTGCTCTGGAGTAATAGCACCTTATGATTGGCTATCTTTCCTCATGACATTACAGTAAAGATGTATCAGCCCCAGTAGCCAAACAACACTCTTAGGCAGGCTAGCATACTTCACTCGCCAACTGCCACAAATCTTTGTGGATACCATGGGCGGGCAGCAGCGACAGAGAGAGAATCTTTGTTTGCACCCATGTGTTCATATATTTGAGTTTCAGATATTTTTCAAGTACCAAGTCAACCTTTTGCAATCTAGTAATGAAAATTTCAACTTTCTAGACATTTGAATATTGAGTCTCCACTGTACTTAATTTAATATTTTCTTCAGCAATTATCAATTTCTTTATGATATAGCATGATCACTTCTTAAGATGTGATACCCATCATGGGGTGAACATGTTTCATCTTATAATGTTGTCACTTTTGCTTTGTTTCAGCACTGAGAAAAACCATGCTGCGGGCGCACAGACAAGCCTGGGCATGGATGGATGAGTGGTGGGGTCTCACCATTGAAGACATTCGAAATATTGAAAAAGAAACACAAAGCCTCCTAGCTAAGAAGTACGGCCAAGGAGGGGAGGAGGATGGTGCTCAGAACTCAGCCACAGCAGAGGTGTCCTCAGGTGTCCCTCACAGTCCCAGTGTTTCCTCAGACCGAACGCCAAACCTTGAACAGCTGAGCAAGTGTAGTTCGTTTAGGACTAGTAATGATCTAGGTGATCATTCTCAGGTTATTTGTGAAGGTGATGTAGTTGCCAACAATGGTGTAAATAGTAACAATAATAATAATAATGAGAGTGAAGAAAACCTCTCTGGACTGGGTTCCAGTCCCAAACTAAAGCGAGAACTAAATGTGAGTCTGGACAGTGTTTTAGTTGATGACACACGGAAGAGAGGCTCTTGGTCACGAAGTGGATCACGAAACACATTGAACTCACAGAACCAAGGTATTTGTGCTATGCATTGTTTTAGATTAATTTCATGCTTGAAAATTAGATATGCTAGAAGCTTTGTTTGAAATTTATGTTTAGTGCGAAGGCTTTATGTGATTGTTGCACCACAGTAGTATCTTTAAGAACAATTTTATTGATTTTGGTGACAGTTGAGCACTGAAAGTTGAATGGAGGTTGTTTATAGCTGAACACGGGATGTATGGAATGCATGCCTTCACATAAGAGATATGCTGATAGAGCTATGATTAGAAACATATGAATTCTGAAATAGAAATGATACATAGTTATTACTTTCTTGAAAATATGAATCACATTAAATACCTGATATTCTTATTTTGTTGAAATATGTACAGATGTCACAACTTGTTTTACTTCAAAGCAATTAGGCAAGAGAATTCCATAGTGGAAGCTTGAATTAAAGATAGGTTGTACAGAAGGATTAGGTGATGAGAATAAAAGAGCAAAGGGTACTAGTATTGTTGGTGACAGGACTAGTGTTGGCAATAAAAGTTTAAATTCAGCCTGTTTTGGAAATTTAGTATTCTAGTAATCATTTTCAGGTACAGTTTAGTTTTTCATTCATTTCTCTAACCTTGACATTTCCCTTGTGACCAATCATCCACCACTTTTACTGGGACCACCCTTCCTTACTCTACTTGCTCATCTTGTAATTTTAGATTAATTTTTCTTGATTTTGACTCTCAGTATCTATGAAAATATTTCACCTCATATTTCATCTATTTAATACCTATAGTCACTCTACTTAATTATTTATAAGTCAGGAATTTGAATATTAATTTACATAGGCTACATCTTCTATACTTATTACCATGGTATTCCGGTTATTGAGGATATATGGGGAACCGAATACCTCAAAATTGTGGGTGTGTGAATGTTCTTTATCAATATGCCAGGTTGCCATCTTCTGTGAAGGTGAAGTATGGTTAGTCAAAACAAGATAGCCTCATTGTGCAAGATATGAATTAGCTCTGCAAAAAAAAAGCAAAATTACACAAGTTTGTGAAATCTTGTAATAAGGTGATATTAGGAGTATTTGATATGGAAAGAAGCTTTTAAACTATGGCATAAGAATGTAAAGATATATGCATGCAAGGAGTGGTATTGGTCTTAGAAAGTACTGAAGCAAAGTGAAGGAATGTACCCAAGTGCTTTGGGCACCTCAGGATGGAGGCATGAGGGAGATTTGCCTGTTGCATCAGCATCAGAAAATGGTTGATTCTTTGGTGATTTGCCTGCTTAAACTATCAAAGGCTTTCATGTTAATCATCTAAAACCAGGATGAGTAGCTGGCATGGAGCAAACTGTTGGTTAAAAAAAAGGGAGGTGTAGCTGGTGGTGGTGATGGTGGTAATATGGTGGTGACTAGTAGAGGTGCAGTGTGGCTGAAGGTTGACATTGGTATGAGTTGAATAAGACCATTTATTGCGTACTTGGAAGCTTGAATTGTTTTTGTATTCTGATACTTCTAGAAATGCAGCTAACATTATTTTACTTACCTTGTAACAGACAACATCCAGAATCCTGTATCCTTCGTTTTCATAATTCATTCCCTATCATTCCACTCAAACACCAGGACATCCTGTCATTTCAAATTCTTGTTCATGTTCAAAGTGTCTTGCCTTCTATAAAAACAGATGATAAAGGCACTTTGATAACTGGCAGTTTTTTAATTAGAAAATGTTTCTTCAAACAGCCAGCTGGAGAATGGAGAGTATCAGAAGAGACTCAGATTCATCAGGAAGTGAGGATGAGTTCTTCGACTGTCAAGGTTAGTTTATCACTATATTTTCTTAACTTTATACATTGTATACAATGTTGTATTTTTTTTCTTGCTGTCAAGTTTGTGAGAAAATAAACAAAATACTATGTACTGAAACTTCACATCTACACTGACATGAGTTATAATGTTTTTATTTTTAATGTTGACATTTAGGAAGGACCTCTAATTACTTATAAATTGTTTTGTGTATGAAACAAATATATTTCACATTTACATTTTCATCCCCAAGTAGTGATGGGAACCCATGGACATTTTACTGAGTTGTTTCTTGGAGTCTGTCAGAATGTTGTTGAGTGGCTATTGGCTGGCACTGAACATTATTTCAGTATTCCCACAATTGTGTCACAGTCATGTGTGGAGGGTGTGGTGATGTGTCGTGTCTTGACTGTCTGGGCATCACCAAAGTCTGCTGTGATTATTTTTATCAGGACAGATCTATTTGATCCTGCTAATAATAGACATGAATAAACACTTTCATGGTTCAAAGCATTAGTTGTCACAACAGTTATATTTTGGGGTGATTATATTGGATTCCTAATATCCAACCAAATACTAAGCAGAGGCTGTTTTGTGAACTAGTCTTTGCTCATCTTTATACTGTTAGCTGAGCTTACCTTGGCCACATCCATAGCATTGTTTGACTTTATTCCTTGAAGTGGTCAGCTCCTGCCTGTGGTTTTCTATCACTCAATCTATGGCATTGCTTTGAGAAATATGATAGCAACAGGTGTTAGTGTTCAGTTTGTTGAAGTACTGTATTTGTTGTATATACAATTCTCAACACAGTTCAGTTCAGCTCAGTTTATTAAGGTTGTGAACATCAACATCAAGACTCTTTCCACGGTTGGTGTTACATAATTTTTTATCTGTTGTTTGTCATACACATACTTATTTGTGGCACAGTCACACACGTTTGTGGAATGTGTGCAAGCTTGGGTGTATATTGTATGTGTGTTTGTTGGATGTTTATTTATACATGAAAGGACCTATGCACATTCCCATCTCTATATCTAGTATTATGCAACTTTTTTTTTCTAAGCCGTGAGTACCTTTTGAATGGACCAGTTTTTTATCCAGATTACTTCCAGCTTCTGTATTAATGTGGGGAGAGCTATGCTTCTTGCTGTCACTCCTATGAATGGTCTATCCTTGTATCCCTTACATTTCAGACATGAGTCTTCTGTATCTTGTTATTCCACTCTCTTCATTACTCTAAACACTGCAGTGAAGAAATCCTTTCTTTCTTTTCATATTTCATATTCTTGGTGATTTTCACCTTTCTAAATAGTTTCACATCATTTGCAAACAAACTCATATAATGAGTTACCCTCCACTGTATCTACCTAGGATTGATGTTTTCCTTACTTCCTGTTCCTCTATGATATTTTTTTACTCCATGTGTTTCAACACATGCAAAACATGTTTTCAAATTATCTTGTATAATTAGTCCCAAGTCTTTTTCTTAATGTATTTCTTTTTCTCCCATCTTATAATTTTGTATAGGCCTCTTCCTCCTTTTGCCTATCTCCATTGCATAACATTTATTCACATTGAATTCCATTTCCCATTTTTTGCTCCATTGAGATATCTTGTCTACATCTTGCTATAGTATTTCACTATCTTCCTGTCTCTCATTTTTTCTTAATAATTTAGCATATAATTCACATACACATAATCCTCCCTTGGGTTCTTGCAGTATCCCACTTGTTACTTTCCTCCCTTTTGATTTCTCATTTGTAACTACTGTTGTCACTTCTCATTCCTTTGGTAATTGCTCATCCAAACTTTGTTTATTCCACTGAAATTACTAATTTCTTTGAGTTTTCATAAAAGTCTTTTGAGGAACCTTGTCAAAAGCTTTCCTCTCTTGTATCATCTCAATCACTCTTTAGTAGAGACTTAGTAGATTTATCACACATGATCTTTTTCTCTAAATTTATATTGCTCTTTTGCTATTATGTTCTCTTTCTCAAGGTGATTTATCCATTACTCTTTGATAGTTACTTCACGTAGTTTACATATTATATTTGTTAATGATACTTGTAAATAATTCAGTGGTTCATTTTTTATTCCTCCTTTGTATAGTGTGTGTGTGTGTGTGTGTGTGTGTGTGTGTGTGTGTGTGTTTGTGTGTGTGTGTGTGTGTGTGTGTGTGTGTGTGTTTGTGTGTTTGTGTGTGTGTGTGTGTGTGTGTGTGTGTGTGTGTGTGTGTGTGTGTGCATTTACCTAGTTGTTGTTTTACAGGGCCTTGGCATTACGTTCATGTGGCCCTGTCTCCACATCTACAATTGTCCAACTTTTCTTTAAAGCTATGCACGCTCCTTGCTGACACAACATCTTCAGTCAGGCTATTCCATCCCTTTATGCTTCTTTGTGGAAAGCTGAATCTTTTCACATCCTTAAAGCATCTTCCTATCCTCAACTTTTTACTATGACCTTTTATGCTTCTACTGGTGACCTTATCTCTTAGTAACAGCTCCTCATTATCTATTACATCCATTCCATTCATTAGTTTGTAGACTTGTATTAGGTTCTCCCCTCTCCCTTCTTTGCTCCGGTGTTGATATATCTAAACCCCACAATCTCTCTTCATATGTCATACCTCTTAGCTCTGGTACTGTCATCATTGCCATCCTTTGCAGTCTCTCCACTTTCCATACATTCCTTTTTGTATGGGGACCACACCACCCCTGCATACTCTAATCTGATCTATCTGCCCATTATTGTGTACATAAGGTCATGTCTGTTCATCCACTATAATCATTATGAACAGATAAATGTTTTTGTATTCATTGAGTGCAATATTAATGATGCAATTATGATAATGTAGTGTTGTTTATTTACATATATGTACAGTAAATCCCACACAAGTCAGACCAATTGGGGGAAAGACTGGTCTGAGTTATCCAAAAATCTGACTTACACTAGTGATTTTTTTCTTACATTTTGTACACTTTATACCACTGAGTGTTGATGTGGTACTATATGCATGGTGTGCACACACAATGGGAATCTTGCTTGATACCACTGCACCAGTATCATATACACACACCTCAGATAAACACATTAATGTTTAGTTTGGTTCCACATTCAAGATGCCTAGAAACATAAGAGTGGCTTTTAGCTATTTGGCAGAACTCCAGGAATTGGATTATGAGAAGTGACTTGAGAAGATGGAATATTTCAGGATCGAAGAGAACAAGGAAATCTGATAACTATGTACAAGCTGGTAAATGATATAGATAAGGTAGAGAGATAGGATCTGGTGGCACAGGTAAATGCAGGTGTCCTAACACCACTACTAACACACTACTAAGTTAAAAATATCAGGTGTCTGGGAGATGTCAAAAAGTACATCTTCCCCATATAGTGGTTGATGCTTAGAATGGGTAGGAGGATGACATGGTTAAGGCAGTCATGGTGAAACAATTTAAAAAAGACACTGGATAAATGCAGATATGGAGACAGCACAGTATGAGCTAAGCTCAGGCCCTGTAAAGTACAACTAGGTAAATACATACATACATACACACAAGATCGAAGATGATGTAGAAGAAACACATAGAATTGGAAGACATACGTAATGAAGGATGTACAAGACTGATGAAAATGAGAATGAGATCACAATTGGCAGGGGAAGAGATTACAGTGAGAGCTGGTAGGCTACCCCAAATTTGAAATATAAAGATATGGATCAAGAGAGATATTAACCTAGAAGAAAGACAGAAGGAGAAAGAACTAAGACAAGAGGCTAAGGAAAAAACTCAAAGATGATGGAGGCCAAGAAGAGAAAATCTTACTGGTGGGTATTAGATATGAGACTGAGGAGGTGGTTTATTCAGAAGAGAGAAGAAGTGGCAGAACCACAACAGCAGACAGAAGATGTACAAGTGGTGGGAGGAACAGCAAATTAAGTGTGACATATACAAATGCAGACAGTTTAATATCCAGTATGCTGGAAATAAAGGATTATTTAAGAACTAATAAACTAAATGTATTCTGCATAGCCAAGGTGAAATCAAAAGAAAAAAATCCACATAAATTTCCAGGAAGAGAATATAGGAATTGGAGAAGAGATAAAAGGAAAAGGAGGAGGAGTACTAATAATGGCTCAAAAGGACATCAGTGTGGAGAGAGGGCATTCTGGAGGTGGAATGGCAGAAGTCATAGGGATAACAATTAGAATCAGTGAAATGAAAAGGAGGAAAATTGTATTAACATTTGTACTACTGAAAACAAATGCATGGAAGTTGAAAGAACAGAAAGTAATGCAGAAAGAGGTATTAAAATGCCTGGATAATATAAGGAGAGACAAGAGGGCACTACTAATGGAAGATTTTAACTCCAAAGGTGTAAACTGGGAGGAAATAAAAGGAAATGGAAATGCAGGATCATGAAAATATGTTACAATTAGCCATGGAGAATACAATGAATTAATGGGTGGAGGAATTTACAAGGCACAAAAGAGAGGAAGAATCATCAATACTAGATCTGGTGTTTACTAAGAAACCAGAGCCCTATATAAATAGAATTGCAAGGATGTGAAATGCTAATAAAAGAGGAGGATTATAAAACTGGAAGATTAGATTATGTAATGACCAACTTTGAAGATTTAAGTGAATATTTTGCAAATAAAGACTGGAGGGAGATTATGAATGGTAAAATGGTGCAGAAGAAATATGAAACATTCCCAAGGAAATATAATGAAGGTGTGCAAAAGTGCATACCAATATACAAAGTAAGGAGTAACAAACACAAATGGTACAATACCAGATGTGCAGAAGCAGAGAAACAAAAACAATAGAGAACAATATAAGGAAGCAAGAAGTGAGCATGTCAAAATAAGAATTAAGAGAGGAAAAAAATTAAAGGGATGTGGTAATAAAGTGTAAAATTGAATCCAAGCACTTCTATAAGTATATTAATGAAAAGACAAAGTGCAAAGAGACCATAGATAAGATAATAAAGGGAGAAAAAATATACCAAACAGCAGAAGGATTGAGTGAAATTATGAATGAGAATTTCAAATCTATATTCACAGAGGAGGAGACTTACAGAACTAAACATGGCAGTGGTGCATGAGGGATTCCAAGAAGTAGTGGTGCAGAAATAGGACATTGATAGAATGTTGGGAAGTTTGTATGTAAGGAAGACAGTGGGACTGGATGGAGTGTCAGGTTGGACACTAAGGGAATGTATATAAGGAAGAACTGGTACAGCCAATTTGGGAAATGATTAATAGCTCAATAGAAGAAGGGAGGCTGCCTAAAGAGCGGAAGATAGTTAATATAGTAACTATAAAGGAGGAAAGAAGGCTGAACCACCGAGTGTCACTGAATGCCACTGGTGTCACTAATAAGTGTTGTTGGTAAAATCTGTGAAATAATGTTTAAAGAAAAGTGGATGAGATATTTGGAGGAGAATGAAGTTACATCAAACATATAATTTGGTTTCCAAAAAGGAAAATCATGCATGACAAACTTGCTAAGCTTCTACACAAGACTAAAAGAAGGAGTCCAATACAAAGATGGTTGGGTGGATGCTGTGTACCTGGACATCAAAATACTTTTGACAAAGTTCCACACAAAAAACTTTTATGGAAGTTGGATCACAGGTGGGCTGAGAGGGAAAATATTAGAGTGGATGGAAGATTACTTGAAGAATAGGGAAATGAGAACTGTAATCAGGAACACAGTTTCAATTCAGAATGAAGTAACAAGTGGAGTACAGTACTGCATTGCTCAGTATTAGCACCCATAATGTTCCAGGGACCTGGTGATGTTGAAGGAAGAAACTAGACAGACAAGAAGATCAGGAAGAGTCAATGTTTAGAGGACATTAGGAAATACGTACAGTTTTCCACATAGAACTGTGTATATTTTGAATGGATTAAATGAAGAGATTGTTACAGCAACCAACATCCATAATTTTAAGGAAATGTTGGATAAATGGAGATATGGAGACAGGACAATATGAGTCCAACTCAAACCATGTCTAATACAATGAGGTAAATACACACACATGCATTCAAAACATCTTACCTCTTATGTGAGCCAAAGCTGAGGTTGACACTGCCTCATGGCTGCTAAGCTGGCTGTGTAGACACTGATTTTGCAAATCTAATGTCTCAGACTTCTCAAATGACAAGGAAAATATGAAGGGTATTTTTTAGCCAGTGTTTTAGCTTAGAGACTTGAAATTATGGAATCAAAGGCCAAAAAGATGCCTATGTGTGTGCTTAGGATAGCATATAAAACAACAACAATAAAATCTAATTTTCATTGTAATTGGGTCTGATTTAAAAGGAGATTACTGTACTTATATATTGGAACATTTGTATTTTCAAGTCTGCCTGCACAGTATTTCCTTTAGCAGGTAGTGCTCTCCACACTGATAGTCTTCTATGAATTAACTTTTTGGTCTTGATTTTACATTCATTTGTTTGTTTGTTTCTTTATTTATTCATATACCAATGAATGCTATTATTCTTCCTTAAGTCATACTCTGGATTGTTTTAAGTTTACATAGTTTTTACATATGGAAGTGCTTTAAGTATTCCTGAGTGAAAAGATCAAGCCTAGTTGTTCTGAGTCATAACTTATTCCTTAGAAACCAACAGTAGTATATTTTGTTTGATTATGTAACATTCCATGATTGCTGTGTGAATGCCAATTCTTTTCCATCTCTATAATTTCTTTTATTTTATCAGAATGAGTTGATATTGATGAAATCATGTGAGGAACAAAGAATGAGAGACCTTAGCAAATAAATAAAATGTATATTATGGGGAACAAAGAAAATGTGAACGAATGCATCGTAGAGGCAGCTTTCAATATGTGTACCCAGACACAGACACTGCTTAAAAGGAAGATACCACCTATTAAGAAAAAAAGAAAAAATAGGTAACACAGTAACAGTAATACAAGTTTTATGATCTATATCAGTAACCTAACCTAACCAGATTATTTTATAGAGTGATATTGTGTTTTGGTATTATCTATCAAAGAACTGCTTATAAGGAAAGTATCATGTAGAAACTGATAGGAACATTTTGGAGCTTTCTTTGATTATTATCTTATTTTCTTTCTTTGTTTCCTATTATTTTTGTTTGTGTAGGTCAAACTGAGTTTCAACAAATGCATTTGAGTTCTATAATTTTTGCTGAGTTTGATAGTTTCCAATAAAATGGGTTACCTTTTATAAGAGGGTAGGTAACTAAAACAAAATAAAAATATATATTACCAAAACATTTGTAGGTGATGGCTAGAGTCCATGAAAGCACTCTAGATGTTTGTGTCATTAGTTTTATTAAAAAAGCTGCATATTTTGACTCTCAAAGGTATTTGTCATGAAATCTAGGAATTGTTGTCTTAAAATAACTGCATGAAACATGAAGGTTTGACAGATTTAGATGTTGTGTATAGCATCCTAAATTGAATATCACACACCATGCAAAATTTGAGTTCTCTGCATACATTGAAATATGATGGACCATAAAACTCATTTTGCCAGCAGTGTCTTCTTCTATAGTGCCTCAATCTTATCCTTGATTTCTTCTGCCATTTAGATTTAGTGTCAGTCTAGGCAGCCATTGCTTCTAGTACAACCATGATATAGATTTCTGTTATCTGGATTTGCTTTGGTCATAATTATTTCTCTTACCTTTCCTTTTGTAAGGTGGTAGGTTGTCATCTTACATAACCTTAGCACAGTCCTTACTATAGTAGGAGGATTTTTGGACAGGCATCAGATAAACTAACTAATAGTTACCAAGAAGGGAGATGAATGGTGACTCAGGTTTACAGCTTTTATAGCCTAACTGAATATTTTGTATGCGAAATTGATTTCACAATTCTTAGTGAAATGTTGTACGTTTAGTTGCAGTTGAATTTTTTTATTACTCGTACAAGTAAACACTGTTTGAGAGGTAGGTGTGTATATTCATAATTATGTAGTTGGTCATGAGCTTATTCTGGCTCACTGTCTAAACCTTCCCTATCTCAGCATGTTTGTCTTTTTACACATCAGATACTGATCTAACTGTCCTCTTTCCCCATCTGCATGTATGAGTGTGTAAGAATTTTGTATGCCAGAACAGTTTAAACAGAATGATATAAGGTACATTTATGCAGCAGTGTTCCATAAAATACATTGTGTTAATATAATAGTTTGTGGGTCTCTTGTTACTCACAGAAAATTTATAGATATTGAGCAGAATGTAACAGTGTGAGTAGAGATCACAACAGCAGATGCACTCTGCTTCCTTGCTGTTCTTGATAAATATTTTTTTTATTAGAAACAAAATTTTAAAGATTTCACTGATCTTTATATTTTTTCTTACTTGGTGTTTATTTTAGAAGTTCTTGTTGTAAAAAAGCAAAGTATATAGACAAGCAAGCAGGGAAAGTGTTCTTATTAGTTCAGATAACTGAATGGGCTGTTGAGGTGTTTTGCAAATTTATTTACTTTTGTGAGAAATTTTTTGGTGTGTGAAAAAAGAGGTATAATTTCAAAGAGTGAGGATAGATGAAGGGATGGAAGGATGGTCAGGACAGGCAGAGGGTTGTTTCCAATATAATTGCATCACAAATGGGTATTTGTCATAATAAATGAATAAGGACCTCAGTTTGATCAATAATTTTGACATGTGGACATTCACATTACTGATCTTGTGTGAGCTCTCTTGAAGGAGTGATGATGTGGGAGCATGACATTGTTCATAATTGAGGATTGGCTATGTTCTGTCAGCTGGTTCTGAAACTCATTGTCACATGTTTAATGAGTTGGGGTTGTGGCAGTTTTGCAAATTCATAGCCACAAGAGTTGTCTATTACATGCAAATCATTTCCAAAGTTTTGTACATAATATGGTAGTTTGTATAGTAACACTATCCATTTGTTTAGATGAAGGACTTATTAGTTTCTTTGACAAATCTATCCTTTCAACTTTGCTTACTTTGCCCAAATGTTTCTTAACTTATTGTAAGGACTTGAAAATTATCAGGCTGCATATTTATAATAGCTATCCACCTCTTTTAAACTCAAGTTGATGGCAGCTGGTAGGAGTATTCAATGAAGTGAGAAAATATAATTTGAAAAAAAAATAAATAAATAATAATAAAAAAAAAAAATATATATATATATATATATATATATATATATATATATATATATATATATATATATATATATATACACTATACACACACACACACACACACACACACACACACACACACACACACAGGAATGAAACTTATAGAGAGAGATACAATAAAGCAAGGAATGAGTATGTCAAGATAAGAAGAGAGGAAGAAATAGGGTTTGAAAAGGATGTAGTAGAGAAATGTGGAGATGAACCCAAACTTTTATATAAGTGTATAAATAGAAAGATGAAATGTAAAGAAACCATACATAAGATAATAAAGGGAGGAAAAACATACAAAATAGCAGAAGAGCTCAGTGAAATTATGAGTGAAAGCTCATAATTGCGTGTATGTGTGTGTGTGTGTGTGTGTGTGTGTGTGTGTGTGTGTGTGTGTGTGTGTGTGTTTCTGTTTATGTGTGTGTGCAATGCACCATAATCCAGAAGATCACATGCTGGACTCATGACTGTTTTGTAACCTCCAATTAGTTTGAGTTTATAATTCATTTACTAGTCTAGTCTACAGGTAAGACTGAGACCTTTGAAACATCATGTATTCCATCCATTTACTCAAAGATAAGAATAAATGCTTGCTTTGCTGTGAAAATCTAAAGTAATCTGGGTGGAGCATGAGCCTCAGCTTGCCAAGTGTCAGGCAAGTGTGTGTGTGTGTGTGTGTGTGTGTGTGTGTGTGTGTTTGTGTGGGTGTGCATATGTGTACTTACATGTGCATCCTAAATAATACCCAGTACCTAGCACATCCCTTACACAGTATTTATTAGCTGTCTGCACAAGAGTCAGCACCTGTAGACACAAGGTTGTACATGTATTTGGTGTGTTTGTCACTATTTTCACACACCTTGGGAATTTTATACTTGTCACCTGCTCTTTTTGCCACACCACCTTGTCAAGTATAGTCTGCATGCCACTTACACTATCACCTCCATCTTCAGTGTTGCTGAATTTTGAAGTTGGCTGCAAATGATGAACAATGTTTGTTTGTTTGTTTTTTTATCTAAAATCTAAAGACATAACCCATTATAAATTTCTATTTTGTTGTCATTTATTAGGTGTAAGGATGTGTGTAGCTTAACCCCTCATTCTTCTGTGATATTGCCAGACACAACAATTTTGAATACATACAGTACATAATTTTTCATGGACATGGATGTATTCTCTAATTTTATTTGTTTCAGGAAAATAAATACAGACATCTTTAGTCAATCTGTAGAACAAATTTGCTCATAATATTGAATCTTATTGTATATATTTTCATTTATAGTTTGTAGCCTTTGTAGGGAATCAGGCAAGGAAGTGGCCAAGAGGCTTGTCTTTTGTGTTGGAATATCATTGCATTGTTCAAAACCATAATATTAGTATTATTATAGGCCGTCCTTTTCTTTATTTTATTTCTAGACTATATATGTACTTATGTGATTCACTACAGATTTGTTTTATAACTCTGATTTTGTGTACTTTGAAAATAAGTAAATCTAATTTGGCTTTGTCTCGTAAGATCTGGTGAATGTCTGTCAAGCTGATTCTAGAATTTTCTTGTGTTGGAATACCACTTTTTAATAGATTGTTTGAGTTCCTACATATTAAATTGTGGATAATTACATATGTAAGTATTTAACATGACTTGAGGATACATGCATATGCTCTTGGGTTTATTTTCATGTGTATTGCATTTGTGTATATTACCAGTATGGTGAATGGATCTTAATTGTCCTGGTACCTTTCTTAAAAATGCCCAATGAAATTTAAAAAAAAATCTACATGTGCATACTTAAACTTGTAACACTTGCATAAACATCCAGATTTAGTACTTTCCCAAAAGTCTCATTACTGTATTCAGCTCCTTCTTAATCATTATAGCCTAGCAGAAATTATTGTCAAATATGCTCAAGTTTTAATTCATAAATTTATCCTTCACAATGACCTGTGACTCATTTATCTGGCACTGGAATAATTTGTCTTTCTATAGTCCCTGTTAAATTTTTTTTTTTTTTTTTTTTTTTTTCATATATGAATGATTGCATACAATCCCTATTTATTTATGTTTCTTGATCCTCAGCCATTTGCAGCAACTACAAATTACATTACCTTATGTTACTGAGAAATTTTATGATTTTGACTCAGAGAAGTACATCACACACACATACAAACACACACACACACGCAAGCAAGCACGCACGCACACACACAAACACACACACACACACACACACACACACACACACACACACACACACACACACACACACAGACCAATTGTAGATATGGAGACAGAGCCACACAAGTGTAATGCCCAGGCCCTGTAAGACTATAACTAGGTAAACAACCACACACACACACACACACACACACACACACACACGTGCTATAAACCACCTATTAAAATGCATATAAGTCAGTTTTAGTTGTATGATCTTATAGATTTAGGAAACTAGTGTAGCTTCAGTTATGTAGGTTTATTGATTTTCCATCCTATATGTTATTGAAATTATTTTCAAAGAATCAAAAAACTTTGTAAAATATTGATTCATGTGCTTAAAATTCAGGTGTACTTCACAACAAAGATTGCATGTCAGAAGTATACCTGAGCTGTCAAATATTAAAAAAAATTCCACCTATTTCAGTTCTATTTTAAACATAAACTTTGCTTGGATACAGGTTAACATAAACTAACCAAGGTCTTTCACACCATGTAGAGTAATAATTTAGACACACTTTAATGAAGCAGTTGGTGATGGCTCTAAGTTTTTACTGTTTTGCATGTTCCTGTGTCTCATTGGTTCATCTGTTTGTTTTGTGCAGGGTCAGCCATCCCCATAATCAAGGGTATGTACAGAGGTGCTCTGCTCAGAGCACCTCACTCTGCATGATATGTTCTTGATGGTTTGTAATCTATGTTGATGCTTTAGTCCTGCTTGGTCTCTTGTTTGACTCATTGATGTTTCATATTTTGATATTCCATTTGTTCTTTTTTCAGTTTGGTAATTTTATATCCTAGTGTATAGTTGATATTTTTCTAATGCTTAGTTTCTCTACCATGAGAATAGTCTAGTAGATTGCTGTATTCCTTAGTAGCATAAGTTTTTACAAGGTAGACCATTGTGTTGCTGCGTTTCTTGTTCAACATAATTGTTTCAGTGTGACCCAGTCTGCTCCCCATCCTGCCTTACCATGGGGCATTGTCATGTGTATACTACATATCATATATTCCTTTTATATAGGTATACATAGTACATATAATTCGGAATATCATGATGGAATATTTTGTGTTCCCATAATTTGAAGACTCAAAGATTTTGCAGTATTAACACTAGATCTTACATCTTTGTGCATCCTCAGTGTTTTGCTAACACATGGTTGGTGTTGTTTTTCTCTATGTAACTTGTTTTGTTTGACTGTGTTAGAATGAAGAACTCTTACATTCAGTACAAGAGATTACATACTTATAAGTAACACCTTGCCTTGCCTCGGTCCACAGATTTATGGCGGGTGGGTCGTCATGTGTTTTAAGGATTTTTGTCATCTCATTATATCTTATGTTGCATGAAGATTTTTAATTTGTCTTGCCATGAAATGAAGGAGAAGCATATATATATATATATATATATATATATATATATATATATATATATATATATATATATATATATATATATATATATAAACATACACACATACACATGAAAAAGGATATAAGAAATTAGAAAGGATCCAAAGAGTAGCCACAAAAATGGTACCAGAACTAAGAGATTTAACGTATGAAGATAGGTTAAAAGAAATGAGAATGCCAACTCTGCAAGATAGAAGGGAGAAAGGAGATCTAATAACACTATACAAGATGGTAAATGGCATTGAAAAGCTGGACAAGCAGGACTTAATGTTTATGAAAGAAGAAACTAGACAGATGAGAGGACACTTAAAGAAGATACAAAACAGTCATTGTTTAAAAGACAGTAAAAGTACAGCTTTTCACATAGAACTGTGGATATTTGGAATGGATTAAAGGAAGAGCAATCAACATGCATAAATTCAAGGAAATGTTGGATATATGGAGATATGGAGACAGGACACTATGAGCACTGCTCGAACCTTGTATAATACAACTAGATAAATACATACATATAGACATTACTTTTGATAGTATGGAACCTGATAGTTGAAAATACAATTTTTATTTGACTTGGGGTTCCCAGTGACACAATCTTCCCATCAAGCTTTCTTTCACTTACTACGTAAGAAAATGTATGTCTTTTATGTATAACTTTAATTAGAAGTATTAAAAGTAGCTTATCTTTTTCAGATGAGAATTCATGCCATATCCTTTTCCTTCAAAAGAAAAGGTTCCATAACATGTTAACATCTGCAGAAATATAGGCCATGTTTTGCCTCAGAAATTCAAGAACAGAAACTCCTTATAAACACAGTTTTAGTCCAATAAGTATATAATTTCTGTCTTATATATTTGTGATTTTGAAGATGACTTCTGTTTTGTATTTCATTGAATTTTGACATCTGAATAGTCTAGGGAGTTTTAAAAACAGATCATGTTTACTCTATTTTTCTTTAATGTTAGTATTACCATCTACTTATGACTTGGTTGTTGCCAGCTTCTCAGTACGGTGTCAGTGTTTACACAACAAAACAGTCTCAGATTTTTTAGTGTTTTTATTTTGCTTTTTATTTAGATATGGAAGACAGTTAGTTTTTATGTTTAAAGTTGAAATTTCAATGGGGTTTGCCCATGAAAACATTTATTTTCAAGTTTAAACACTCCATCCTCATATTCCTCCTCATGCAGTCATGATGTTTACTCTGCATGACTGAATGGCTTTCTGGATTTGTGCACACTGAATTTGTTGTGCTTGTTGTATACTGCTGTTGATTATTTTTAATGTTGTGAGCACTTTTTAAGTTAGTTTTCTTCTAAGCTGAATGGGTCACTAAAGGAACAATGAAACTCACTGAACCCACACCCTTCCATCAACAGTACTCAGTATCTGGCTTGACTTAGTTTGGTACCTAATCATTTTTTGCTTAGACATTTTTCTGTGGACATCATAGTCTCGGGTCTCATTAGTACAGAGTGTAAGTGCTAGTGAAGTGACAGAAACCATGGAACTCCTTCTGAAACTCACTGTATTCACTGTGAATATATTGTGTACTGACTGCTCAGATGGTTGGGTAGTTGGGTGAAAGGTATGGATAATGGATAAGCTGCAGCTCATTTAATCCTTCCTAATGTACAGCAGTAATGTATTTTGTTTATAGAGTGGCTCATTAGTAGAATGCATATTTATTTTACCTTGTAGAGCTAATTGGATGTGAGTAATATTCAGGTCTGATTAAAGGACAAAAATCATATTATTGAAATCTACTTTGGGTGCTTGAGAAGATTTTCAAGGAATTATTAACCTTAATTTTTTCTTTTAGTATATGCTAATAATTCATTTTCAATTATATTACGACCTGAATTTCACAAGACAAATGATAACACCAGTTCTCATCAAACTCTTCCTGACTAGTTTAAGGAGTTCAAGTTTTCTGTTGCAGAAATCAGTGATGAAAGAATTAGTTGGTGAACATTATCTCCTTTCATATTACCACTATCTTCCACTAGTATATGTGATGGTTCTATACTGTACTTGGTTTATAACTGTTACCTCATACATATATTAACAATGATAAAGTATAATATATTAATTTTTCCATACAGAAAGGAATTTAATATATTTTTGTTTAATATAGAAATATTGCAGTTTTTTTTTATTCATGCTATATAAATGTTAAGCAAGTTTGTTTGACTTTAAATAGAACATTTTTCAGATAAAACTAATATCACTGCACAATAAGTTCGATAATTTATCATTCCTTAGTCCTCAGGCTTTTCTTTGATTTGTCTCTAAAATTCTACCAACTACATTTTTCATCCAATCATTCTTCCTAACTTGCTACTTGAATAATTATTGTTCATTTGCATAATTTTTATTCTTTTAATCACATTTCTTTACATTGTAATCTGGAAAAGATCTGAATTCCTTCTTTTCATATTTTCTTACAGAAGATCTTGAGGAGACGACTGCCCTACACAAGTGGAGCTCCCTAGAACTGCTGCCTCCAGACGGTGACACACAGAGCACTGCTGGTCATGCAGGCAACGAAGGTAATACCAAGACATCATTAAAGTGCTACACTGATTTGCATTTTAGTTAAACCAAGGATTTTTGTATGAAATGAAAAGCTATTTTGTTTGAATATGATGTTGTTTAATATTCTATAAACAGAGATAATGTGAGTATCTTTTTATTTTGTGTGCATAAATTGAGACACAGTTCATTCTTGCAAAATAAATTTTAGATTTGTGGGCATTACTGTTCATAGGCACCTATAGCTGGTTAGATAAGATTTGATATGCAGAAGCAAAATGTTGTGCTAAGCATTATTGTTTTATGAACATAGAAAATAAGAGAAGCTATAAGAAATCATCAAGCTTACATATAGCAGTCCATCTGTGAAGCATCGTGTTTATTTTCACTATCATCTTATCCATAAATCTGTATAATCCTCTTTAAAATTTCTGATTTAGCTCAGCACTAAAAACCTGATTACTGAGTCTACTCCATTTATCTACCATTTTTTGAGAACCAATTCCTTCTTATCTTTTGTTAATTTAGTTTTTTTTCCAAGTTAGAACTCATGATTTCTTGTTCTACTGTGTGCATTTTCATCATTAAGGAAACACAAAAACCCAGCTTCATTTAACAACTAAAAGATTCCCCACCTGATGCTAATAAACAACTTTGAGGGATCACTCATACCACACACCAGACAGAGCAGCTACTCCACCACTCCCATCTACACATTTAATCATCATTTTCTTCTAATGAATAAAGCAGAAAATCAAGATATATATATATATATATATATATATATATATATATATATATATATATATATATATATATATATATATATATATATAGATATATATAGATAGAGAGAGAGAGAGAGAGAGAGAGAGAGAGAGAGAGAGAGAGAGAGAGAGAGAGAGAGAGAGAGCATTTTCAGCTTAAAATGACTAGAATCATCCCATCTCTTTGCATGTTACTGAGTTTGTGGGTCACATTTTTTTTCATTGTGATAATTTATTTAACATTGATGAATTAACACAAAATTACTGTATAAGTGTAAAAAGTGCTTAAATGTTGATGTAAATTACATGTGATCTTGGTGTATTTATTCTCTCTCTCTCTCTCTCTCTCTCTCTCTCTCTCTCTCTCTCTCTCTCTCTCTCTCTCTCTCTCTCTCTGAAGTTCACCAGCTTCAGTACATACTGAAGATACATACTGAGAGAGCTTCAAGATACTTAATGTTGCTATTTAGGGTTCAAATGGCTGAGATTTTTTTTTTAATTATTGCACATGTACATAATCAAAAACAATGAGAAAGCAAAACAGAGAATGGTATATGAATCATCAGTTGCACTCCTATTCTCTGAATACTAGTGATCATGTCTGTTTCCAAAAATGGGAGTAAGGAATTGAAGAGTGGATTAGTACCAAACACTACTTGGTATTCTACCATTAGTCTTGTAACAAGTCTACACTGCCCTTTTTTTTCAGTCTTCCCAGTGCACTGATTTTGCCATCTACTTTAGTGTGTCACAGAGATATTTTTTAAAATTGTGTTCTCCATGTCTCTCCTTCACAGACAGCATTTTTTCACCAGCCTTCATATCAAGGGTGGCAGCGGAGCGTCACAGCCGTGTGCTGGGACGAAGCATGGAAACGTCTGCCCCCTCATCCCCGTCCCACTCCCCGTCCCACCAGCCTGGCCCTTGCTCCACCACAGTCCTACTTCTGGTCATACATGCTGGATCCGTCCTTGACCCTACACCAGGTGAGAAACCAGACTGAGCTTTTTCTTTATTCTCACAAGTTTCATAGTCTGTCAAGAATCCTGAGTCCTACAGTCCTTTAACTCTTGTTGAACTGTTCTCAGATGTGACCAACAAGAGGAGTGATGTCACCACCTTCAGAGGAGCATTTGAGTCTGTGATGCGGCAGCACTACCCTCATATGGTGGGTCATGTGGCTATCAGGCTGGTATCTGCCCCTCCTGTGTGTTCGGACAGCCTCAACATCCTTTCCAGGCATGTGCACATTGCTTTCTATTATTAAGCAAGTAATATGAAATGTCAGATGATGCAAATACAGTAATTTTGTTTATATCATGTATCTCACTAACTTTATCAATGCTTAATTTAAAGTTTGAGTCCATATGGTCTTGATGCAACACCTGTGTGTGGAGAGGTGTCTGGTGGGGACAGTGTTCCTGTCGGTGCTGTGCCACTATTGGCAACAAGTGTGCCAGAATATGATGAGTATGTGGTGCGCACTCTGAACTCTACTAATGCAGCCTACCATGAGTTCTTGAGATCAGAAGAAGGACATGGCTTTAATGGGCAGGTCTGCATCATTGGTAAGTTTTTGAGTCAGTTGTAAAAGCAAACTGTTTTAGTGAAATTATTGAGTATCAGTGAAGTAATGAGGATAAAATGTGTATGTGCTGGTTTTGTTAGGCCACTTAGAAGGATGAGAATGAGTTAGATGACATGCATGCAAGTCACATGTGAACATATACTGTAGTTTGTCAGGCTGCTATGATCTAAATTAAGGTTGATCCATGTATAATGAAACTACTTTTCTAAATATTTGTAATAATGATGAGTTTTCTATATATTGTTGGTTATACCCTCACTATCTCAAAACACTCAAAGTAGTCCTCCTTACACATTTTACAACTCTGCTGTTCACTTTTAAGGTTTTCTCTTCCATACCCATCATTGCATCATACTTGTCTGTTATTGTACTTTTCATTCTTCTACAATATCTTATGATTTTAAGGGATGATACCTTTATTGCTTTTATCAGCAATATACTCCTTTTCCTTAAGGAATAAGAGTAAAGTTTAAAGTGTTTAAACAAACATCATCTGTGAGTTATTTAGGTAAATTATTAGAATTTGCTAAGCATTCCCTATCTGTAGTCATAGAACAGAAAGTCTACTTTAGATTTCTCTTTATATGGTTGACTTATTATTCCTTTGTCATAGTGTATTTTTTTTCCAGGTGACAGCATTGGTGGTGTCTTGGCTTATGATGTTCTATGCAGAGTGCATGATCAACAGAAGTATGGGAGCAATAGCAACATTCCTGAAGGCGAACCGCCTTCCCCTGGTCAGTACTACAAGCAGAAGTCATCTCCAGCACAGCCTCAATCTTCCTCTCCTTCCCCAGCCACCCCTCCTTCTATTTCTCCTGATAAATCCATGAGCTCCCCACCACTGACCACCCTCTCCCCAACCATCACTGTAAGCCTGGAGAGTACTTTGGTAAAGCCCACCACTGGTGTCTTTGTCCAGGCAGCAGAAGGTGCCTCTCCTAAAAACCTAAACACTGCTTCCTCCTCTCACTCCCCCTCAGATAAAATTCCCTCCCCTCAATCAACAAACAATCCTCACTCCCCGCTCCGTAAGATATCTGCCCCCCTCCCTCCATCAGGCTTCAGCCCACTCACTAGGAAATGTTCAGCCCCATGTAGCATTCCCAGTGGTGCGGGAATGTGGGGATGTCAGCCTGGTAGCAGCACTCCCACACCTTCACCACCAGGCCCAACCTCCTCTTCCTCTTCCTCTACCTCCCCCTCTGGTCTCTGTCACTCCCACAATCTCCTGTGCCAGTGCCACAACCCTGTACACCGTTCTCACCATCACCACGGTGTTAGTTGTGCCCATGATAGCCTCATCCCCGGTCCACTGTGGGAAAGACGAGGCAAGTCATTCTAATCTCTCCTTTCTGTTTAGCATCCTGAGCAGCACGCATTTGACAATGCAAGCATATGATGATGGGTAAAATGCTTCTTACTTTTATTCAAGTGGATGTCTGTACTACATACATTTGTATGACAATATGGTTATCAGATTCACAAAAGGTCTTTGCATCATAATCAAACTGGAACTTCTGAATTTCTGTAGTTTAGAATGAAGTTTAGATTGGATTAATTTACCACCAGAATGACTTGATTATAGAACTGCACAGTGCAACCATAATAATTGCATTCAAACACAGCATGATAGAAAGGATAGATCTGAAAATAGTGGACTAGTGTGGTCATGTTGAGAGAATAGGGAGAAGAGAATAATGAAATATTATACATACAATCAAAATTTAAAGTGAAAGATTGATGGTGAGACCAAGAAAGTGGTAAAAAGATACTGTCAAAGTTATGGAGGAAGCTTCACATCACAAAGGCATTCCCATCTTTCACACATTATTTCCACAAGTTTAGCACTTTCATTATGTATGAGTGACACATTTTTACCATTGGCATCTCTAATAGCAAAAAATGAATACAGTGGAGACTCAATATTCAAACTTAATTAGTTCCAAATGGCTGTTTGAGTATTAAAGAGTTTGACTATTGATATCTTTAATTAAGGTAATTTGTTCTAAAACCTTAAGTTTAGAAAAAATTTCAATGTAATTTTTTAATAACATTTGTTTTTCTTTTATTCCACTGCCGCAGATCACTTAAGTTCCTTTTCATATCCATCGCCACATTGTCTACCTTAATGGCTTTCTTGTGTTCCAGTATGGTGGCTACTGTAGATTTCACCATACTATATTGTCTTTTACATACGTTTATATTCACGAACTAATATTTTTATCAACTGTTTACAAGCTTTACCTACAAGGCAGCATGCTTTTGTAATGCAAAACGTAAAGTTTTCATGGAATACTGAAAATACAGCAGAAGATGAGGAAGCACCGATTGCTAAGAGTAAGTCACAAGAAGAAGAAGTGGCCATTACTCTTGGTGATCATCAGCAGAAATGTCCCTCCTCATCTTCTGCTGTATTTTTGGTATTCTATGCAAAACTTTACTTTTCGTATTACAAAGCCATGCTTTCTTTAACTACTTATTGTTTATGGATCCTATGTGTTCCTGCAGTGAAGTTTCTATTCTTTTCATTGTTCTTTCTGACTTATCTCCTACTCCTTCATCAAAAATCATTTCATTGCCTCTATGATTCTTTTCATGTGTGTTACTTTCACCACAATATGTGTGTTTCTGATCTTCTACTGCTACTGGATATCATCTTTGTATTTGAATATAAGATAATGTCATTAGGATCACCTTGACTCCGTGGCACTGAGTGATAGTGATACAATGCGTGAAATCTTCACCCGAACACTACACCACCTCCACCAGAGTTAAGATTTCAGTATTGGTGAATCATTGTCTCGTTATATTATGGGGTCCACTAGCCATGTTGAAAGTACAGGTACCTCTTGATTTAAGTG
>CM035199.1:10126569-10179724 GCA_020233015.1 Callinectes sapidus | reverse complement strand
TAGAGAGAGAGAGAGAGAGAGAGAGAGAGAGAGAGAGAGAGAGAGAGAGAGAGAGAGAGAGCATTTTCAGCTTAACCCATAAACTGCGACATACATCATATGATGTGGCTTCGACAAACTGCGACATACATCATATGATGGAATCGCTTTTTTGATTTTCCCGCGGTATATAGGGAAGTCGTATGGTGTCACAGGCCACCTGGTGGCCCTTCCCAACTATCAGCGTCCCAGCCCGCGCTTTTGGTGCTGTAGGCCTACCACCCACGCCTCAGTTCTCACTGATCCACCATGGAGGGTGCCCGCTCTTCGTCCTCAGGCATGCGCGCTCCCCGTCCTTCTACCTCAAGTGCACAGTCTCGTGCACGTAGAAAGATTACATATACACCTCTACATAATATAAGTGATTCTGAAAGTGATGTGGATGATCCTTCTCATACCTTGTTTTCGTACTACATTTGATGTTTTCTAAAAAAAAAAAAAAAACTTCATTTTTTTTTCACTTTGTAGGCTCATAACTCCGAAACCAAGCTTTACAGAGATGGCATACTTGCTGTACTTACGTATTTTAATATATTTTATAAATCTGTAAGAGAAAATTTCGATTTTGGAAACTTTTTTTTTTACCCCCCAGCCGAGAGAGAGAGAGAGAGAGAGCATTTTCAGCTTAAAATGACTAGAATCATCCCATCTCTTTGCATGTTACTGAGTTTGTGGGTCACATTTTTTTTCATTGTGATAATTTATTTAACATTGATGAATTAACACAAAATTACTGTATAAGTGTAAAAAGTGCTTAAATGTTGATGTAAATTACATGTGATCTTGGTGTATTTATTCTCTCTCTCTCTCTCTCTCTCTCTCTCTCTCTCTCTCTCTCTCTCTCTCTCTGAAGTTCACCAGCTTCAGTACATACTGAAGATACATACTGAGAGAGCTTCAAGATACTTAATGTTGCTATTTAGGGTTCAAATGGCTGAGATTTTTTTTTTAATTATTGCACATGTACATAATCAAAAACAATGAGAAAGCAAAACAGAGAATGGTATATGAATCATCAGTTGCACTCCTATTCTCTGAATACTAGTGATCATGTCTGTTTCCAAAAATGGGAGTAAGGAATTGAAGAGTGGATTAGTACCAAACACTACTTGGTATTCTACCATTAGTCTTGTAACAAGTCTACACTGCCCTTTTTTTTCAGTCTTCCCAGTGCACTGATTTTGCCATCTACTTTAGTGTGTCACAGAGATATTTTTTAAAATTGTGTTCTCCATGTCTCTCCTTCACAGACAGCATTTTTTCACCAGCCTTCATATCAAGGGTGGCAGCGGAGCGTCACAGCCGTGTGCTGGGACGAAGCATGGAAACGTCTGCCCCCTCATCCCCGTCCCACTCCCCGTCCCACCAGCCTGGCCCTTGCTCCACCACAGTCCTACTTCTGGTCATACATGCTGGATCCGTCCTTGACCCTACACCAGGTGAGAAACCAGACTGAGCTTTTTCTTTATTCTCACAAGTTTCATAGTCTGTCAAGAATCCTGAGTCCTACAGTCCTTTAACTCTTGTTGAACTGTTCTCAGATGTGACCAACAAGAGGAGTGATGTTACCACCTTCAGAGGAGCATTTGAGTCTGTGATGCGGCAGCACTACCCTCATATGGTGGGTCATGTGGCTATCAGGCTGGTATCTGCCCCTCCTGTGTGTTCGGACAGCCTCAACATCCTTTCCAGGCATGTGCACATTGCTTTCTATTATTAAGCAAGTAATATGAAATGTCAGATGATGCAAATACAGTAATTTTGTTTATATCATGTATCTCACTAACTTTATCAATGCTTAATTTAAAGTTTGAGTCCATATGGTCTTGATGCAACACCTGTGTGTGGAGAGGTGTCTGGTGGGGACAGTGTTCCTGTCGGTGCTGTGCCACTATTGGCAACAAGTGTGCCAGAATATGATGAGTATGTGGTGCGCACTCTGAACTCTACTAATGCAGCCTACCATGAGTTCTTGAGATCAGAAGAAGGACATGGCTTTAATGGGCAGGTCTGCATCATTGGTAAGTTTTTGAGTCAGTTGTAAAAGCAAACTGTTTTAGTGAAATTATTGAGTATCAGTGAAGTAATGAGGATAAAATGTGTATGTGCTGGTTTTGTTAGGCCACTTAGAAGGATGAGAATGAGTTAGATGACATGCATGCAAGTCACATGTGAACATATACTGTAGTTTGTCAGGCTGCTATGATCTAAATTAAGGTTGATCCATGTATAATGAAACTACTTTTCTAAATATTTGTAATAATGATGAGTTTTCTATATATTGTTGGTTATACCCTCACTATCTCAAAACACTCAAAGTAGTCCTCCTTACACATTTTACAACTCTGCTGTTCACTTTTAAGGTTTTCTCTTCCATACCCATCATTGCATCATACTTGTCTGTTATTGTACTTTTCATTCTTCTACAATATCTTATGATTTTAAGGGATGATACCTTTATTGCTTTTATCAGCAATATACTCCTTTTCCTTAAGGAATAAGAGTAAAGTTTAAAGTGTTTAAACAAACATCATCTGTGAGTTATTTAGGTAAATTATTAGAATTTGCTAAGCATTCCCTATCTGTAGTCATAGAACAGAAAGTCTACTTTAGATTTCTCTTTATATGGTTGACTTATTATTCCTTTGTCATAGTGTATTTTTTTTCCAGGTGACAGCATTGGTGGTGTCTTGGCTTATGATGTTCTATGCAGAGTGCATGATCAACAGAAGTATGGGAGCAATAGCAACATTCCTGAAGGCGAACCGCCTTCCCCTGGTCAGTACTACAAGCAGAAGTCATCTCCAGCACAGCCTCAATCTTCCTCTCCTTCCCCAGCCACCCCTCCTTCTATTTCTCCTGATAAATCCATGAGCTCCCCACCACTGACCACCCTCTCCCCAACCATCACTGTAAGCCTGGAGAGTACTTTGGTAAAGCCCACCACTGGTGTCTTTGTCCAGGCAGCAGAAGGTGCCTCTCCTAAAAACCTAAACACTGCTTCCTCCTCTCACTCCCCCTCAGATAAAATTCCCTCCCCTCAATCAACAAACAATCCTCACTCCCCGCTCCGTAAGATATCTGCCCCCCTCCCTCCATCAGGCTTCAGCCCACTCACTAGGAAATGTTCAGCCCCATGTAGCATTCCCAGTGGTGCGGGAATGTGGGGATGTCAGCCTGGTAGCAGCACTCCCACACCTTCACCACCAGGCCCAACCTCCTCTTCCTCTTCCTCTACCTCCCCCTCTGGTCTCTGTCACTCCCACAATCTCCTGTGCCAGTGCCACAACCCTGTACACCGTTCTCACCATCACCACGGTGTTAGTTGTGCCCATGATAGCCTCATCCCCGGTCCACTGTGGGAAAGACGAGGCAAGTCATTCTAATCTCTCCTTTCTGTTTAGCATCCTGAGCAGCACGCATTTGACAATGCAAGCATATGATGATGGGTAAAATGCTTCTTACTTTTATTCAAGTGGATGTCTGTACTACATACATTTGTATGACAATATGGTTATCAGATTCACAAAAGGTCTTTGCATCATAATCAAACTGGAACTTCTGAATTTCTGTAGTTTAGAATGAAGTTTAGATTGGATTAATTTACCACCAGAATGACTTGATTATAGAACTGCACAGTGCAACCATAATAATTGCATTCAAACACAGCATGATAGAAAGGATAGATCTGAAAATAGTGGACTAGTGTGGTCATGTTGAGAGAATAGGGAGAAGAGAATAATGAAATATTATACATACAATCAAAATTTAAAGTGAAAGATTGATGGTGAGACCAAGAAAGTGGTAAAAAGATACTGTCAAAGTTATGGAGGAAGCTTCACATCACAAAGGCATTCCCATCTTTCACACATTATTTCCACAAGTTTAGCACTTTCATTATGTATGAGTGACACATTTTTACCATTGGCATCTCTAATAGCAAAAAATGAATACAGTGGAGACTCAATATTCAAACTTAATTAGTTCCAAATGGCTGTTTGAGTATTAAAGAGTTTGACTATTGATATCTTTAATTAAGGTAATTTGTTCTAAAACCTTAAGTTTAGAAAAAATTTCAATGTAATTTTTTAATAACATTTGTTTTTCTTTTATTCCACTGCCGCAGATCACTTAAGTTCCTTTTCATATCCATCGCCACATTGTCTACCTTAATGGCTTTCTTGTGTTCCAGTATGGTGGCTACTGTAGATTTCACCATACTATATTGTCTTTTACATACGTTTATATTCACGAACTAATATTTTTATCAACTGTTTACAAGCTTTACCTACAAGGCAGCATGCTTTTGTAATGCAAAACGTAAAGTTTTCATGGAATACTGAAAATACAGCAGAAGATGAGGAAGCACCGATTGCTAAGAGTAAGTCACAAGAAGAAGAAGTGGCCATTACTCTTGGTGATCATCAGCAGAAATGTCCCTCCTCATCTTCTGCTGTATTTTTGGTATTCTATGCAAAACTTTACTTTTCGTATTACAAAGCCATGCTTTCTTTAACTACTTATTGTTTATGGATCCTATGTGTTCCTGCAGTGAAGTTTCTATTCTTTTCATTGTTCTTTCTGACTTATCTCCTACTCCTTCATCAAAAATCATTTCATTGCCTCTATGATTCTTTTCATGTGTGTTACTTTCACCACAATATGTGTGTTTCTGATCTTCTACTGCTACTGGATATCATCTTTGTATTTGAATATAAGATAATGTCATTAGGATCACCTTGACTCCGTGGCACTGAGTGATAGTGATACAATGCGTGAAATCTTCACCCGAACACTACACCACCTCCACCAGAGTTAAGATTTCAGTATTGGTGAATCATTGTCTCGTTATATTATGGGGTCCACTAGCCATGTTGAAAGTACAGGTACCTCTTGATTTAAGTGGGGGATGCATTCCTGGAGAGATTGCATAAAATAAAAACAATGTAAGTTAAACAAGAGATATATTTACTTTTATCTTTATTGCCTGTCACTCTGACATCAACTTAAACTACTCTCTCCTTTGTGATCCTTCTTCTGGCTGCCCTTCCTCTTGTGGTTCCGGTTTTCCTCTTTCCCTTTGCTCTTGAAGAATGAAGTTATTGTCATCTGGACGGTCTTCTTTTGTTCTTCTCAAACCATCTCTTGATAACATCCAAAATTGCCAGCATTCTGCGAGAGACTGATGAACTTCTTTGTACATCAGGGTCGATTTCCTCAATCAAATCAAGGACTTGTCTTAATTTGCTTATAGCCTCCGATAATACCTTGCGCAAGGGCAGTCATTGTTGTTGTTGAGCTTGTGATGCTTCTGCTTCTTTGTGTTCATTTACTCGTGTTCTTTCCAACTCCAGTAGATCTTCATTGCTTAATTCATTATGATGAGACTGTGGCAACTTCTCAATATCATTTTCTTCTACTTCAAATCCAAGCTTTTTGGCCAATGCCACTGTCTTTTGTTTTGCTGCTGTGATAATGTAGTACAGTGGTACCTCTTGATTCGTTCTTTTTGGCTGTTCGAATTGCGAAAATTCGAATTAGGAAGCAAATTTTACCATCGAAATTAATGTTAAAACATTTAAACCATTCCAATTTATGTTAAATAGAAAATACACTCAGCCCCCAGCTATTGTGAGAAATTGGACCCTTAACATCGCTGCAATAGCTAAAAATGCCATAGCCATTGTTAATAAGTAATGGGAAGAAATAAAATTGGTTCTGGCCCACCAGAGTGGCAACATGATTTAACATATTGGCACCTTGTTTTCCCCTCATCTCATCATAATTCATAAATATCATTCACATTTTGAGAGTATAAAGTAAACACAGACATGAAATGCATTAAAAAAAACAAACAGGCATAACAGAAGACTTATTTACTCTTGTGTGAAACTTCCCAGTCCTGATGAAGACTAAACAGGCCTTCCCTGGGTCCCCGCCTCCCTCTCGTGCACTAAGTACGGGAACAGATCGTGTAGTATTCACCCCCCTCCCCCTCACTCCATCCCTATCCACTCCCATTCTGCCCCCCCCACTCCCTCCCTCCTCCAGCCACTCACCTCTCTTCCCTCCTCTCTCCTCTCTCTCTCTCTCTCTCTCTCTCTCTCTCTCTCTCTCTCTCTCTCTCTCTCTCTCTCTCTCTCTCTCTCTCTCTCTCTGTCTCTCATCAAGTAAAATATATTCTCACAGCATCATTTCCAACAGTAATTATTTCAAGAAAAGTATAAACTATTATACAAAACTGCAAATTATTGTATTATCGTAGTTTGCGCAAATGACAATGATATTTAACTATTCATTCTTCATTGGTCGTTCAAAGTGTTAAATAGATCTTCAATAGTAAATAAGTATGCCAGTGACCAGAGTAGAAGGCCGCATTGACTGAGGTGGAAGGTAAGAAGTGACCAGGGTTGGGGGCCAGAGTAACCAAGGCAACTAGGGGCAGGAGTGACTTGAAAGCTGTTCATGAGTCGCAATAGAGAGAGGTGATTACAGCAGAGAAGTGCAAGTGGGACCGACTGACTAGCGGGAAGGCGGGGTCGGCCACCATGTGTGTTTGTGTTCGAATTGAGAGGCTGCGTTTGGATTGGAGGTCAAAATTTGTTTGCCAAATGTGTTCGGATTGGCAAGTGTTCAAGTCAAAGGGTATTCGAATCAAGAGGTACCACTGTATATATCAGTGTATGCATATTTGAATATGCACAAAATTTATTGGCTTCAAGACAGAAGACAGGGTGAGCTTCTTTCTCTATGGATGTTTACTGTGTCGGCGACTTAGTGTCATGTTTACATCGGCTCACATGATAACAATAATCAGTTGCTGATTAGGCTAATAGAAACCTTGGCACCGATAAATACTTTATGTTAAGCTAGCCAATCATAGTCTTCACAGCTAATCTCATTATAAAATTAATACTATGTGGCAAGGTGGTAATGAATATTACCAACCAAGCATATCATATTATGGCTCCAAAGTGTCCAGTGAGGCTCCAGCAATAAACCTGTGACAATTAGTACTCATCACGAAAAAGAAGTAATGAATATTACTGTCATTTGGAGCTCAGTCATACCTGGAATTATGCAGTTTAAGGTCAGTAAATTTTACCATGACAATAATGTAATCAAATGAGGGCATATATATATATATATATATATATATATATATATATATATATATTGTATGGACCTGTGACTGTTATTGTTTGGGTTGCGTAAAAGAACTCATGTGATATATTTGTTGGCCACTCAATGAAATATCGCATTTAAGTGAAAAGAAATATAAATTATATATTTTTGGTGAGAATTTTAGACCCCATGTAAATTTTAAAAAATGTAAAATGAACACGCGTAAAATGGGAGGTACCTGTAAACCTAATAACTCATAAAACTTTCAAAACAGTATAAAACATTGCACATGTGGTTTAATAGCATAATAATATTGCATAAAAGTGAAAAAATTGCTAATAAATAATTTTCCTTGGGTTTTGGACCCTGCATAAATTTAAAGACACATAAAGCAAATGTGAGTAAAACAAGAGGTACCTGTACTGTGAGGAATGCTGACTGTGGTGAGTAATAGCAGTGGGCATGTGATGCTGTATCAAAGTTTGTGAACAATTTCATATGTTTTCCTTGGCCATGGAGTAATGCCACTTTCTGATTGGCTACACTTTCTCATGATGTCACAGTAGTGATGCCAATGAACACTCTTAGGTAAGCTGACATCTTTCACTCACCAATTGCCTCAATTTTTTGTGGTTACCAGGTATCCACAAATGCAGCTGTATCTTAGCAGCTGCTAAGACAGCTTGGCTGGGTGTCCAGAATTTTACATTGTTATTCCTGTAGGCATATGGCATTTAGGAATTACTTAATTAAGTTTGAAAACCTAGGTTTCACTGTACAACAGACATACTGCTAATCAAAGGAATTGAGAAATGAATAAAAGGTATATAAGAACTACAAAATACAGCAAGGTATGTGAGAGAGAACTTACTTAGTTAAGTCCAATATTTCAAACTTTTCAAGCAAGATCCACAGCAAAAGAGCCTGTCTTGTGCACAAAGTTGGTGGCTGTGTATCTCTGTGTGTGTGTGTGTGTGGATGTGTGGAGTGCCATCATCACCACCATGGTCCCTCCCTCCCACCTTCACTCACTCCCCCACTGCTGCTGTTGCTGACTAAATGTTTTGCCTCATCTACCTACCTTTATGATTCAGATACCTCATATTGTTAACATTTTATATCCATTTAGTTGCAATGTTTCTTTTTTTCTGGAATTGATCAATCAATTTACTGATTTTAATAAGAGATAATGATCCAGCTTACTTACGAATCAGGTTTTGGCCTCGGTAATGGAATGAATTAAAAATGTATCCCAGGTTACCACTGTGTATGATAATATCATTGTACTCCATTTCATCAGACAGAATCATGTTCATGTATTCTCACATTTCAAAGAATCATTGAAAACATCTTTATGAGCCAAAATTGGAATATAGAAAAGAGAGGGGGAAGATTAACCTTTGTGATTGTGGAGAGAAGAATATGTTATTTTTTTACCATGTTGTTAGGAATGAAGTAGGTGGTGTGTAGGGAACAGTTTCATTATGAAGCAGCAGGAAGTAAACCAGTGTGTACAGCCAGGCCTTGCTGTGGATGTGTAGGGTAAGCTGTATTATGCCTTGGCTTATGATGTAGGGAACAATAGTCCATGAGACTTTTCATCTTTTCTTATGACCCATGGAGCTAAGAGTGTGTGTTGTGTGTGCATGTGTTTTTGTGTGTTGTGTGTGTTGTGTGTGCATGCATGTGTGTGTATATTCACTGTCATGGCTGCCTGCTGGTCACCCAGCCAGCCTTTTCCCTATGGAGTAAGCTCAGAGCTCATAGACCAATTTTCGGGTAGAGCTGAAACCACATCATACTTTACACACCAGGCCACAACCCCTCGAATTACATCCCATACCTACTTGCTGCCAGGTGAACAGAGGATAGATACACATTAAAAGACGTGCCCTTTTGCCCCATCACACCTGGGACTCAAACCTGGGCCATCTCAATTGTGAGTTGAGCGTGCTAACCACTACACTACACAGTGTGTGTGTTTGTGTGTGTCAGGTTTGTCTAAGTATATGTACTCATACTCATACTTAAGTACACATTATCATGTACTTGTACATATTAATGTGTACTAAGGTTTAAAATTTCCATAGTATTTGTACGTGTACTCATACTTGGGCTTTTAAGTACTCAACAGTTTTATGAGTACTTTTGAGTACTATTGAGTGTAATAATGGAAAAAAAGAAAAAATATTAAGATATTAAAATGAATGAGGTTTGCTGTTCTCATTGAACACATTATGTTAAGTACACACACACACACACACACACACACACACACACTATGCTGGTGAACAAAAAAGTTAAATTAGTAAGAGATATTTGTACTTGGATTCAAGTACAGTATATAAAGATTTGGGCATGTGAAGAAAACTTATAAAGAATATATATAATGTGGTCAGATGTGCAAGAGAAAGTTAAAAAAAAAAAATGACATGCAGACTGGGAATGAAGTATGTGAAGATCATTAAATGAGAAAGGAATGGTTATGCAGCAAACAAGATCAGTTTTGCATGAGAGATGAATAGTGAGTGGATAAAAATGTTGTAGTGTTGTATTCCCCATGGGGAGGAATTCTGAGCATTCTTGGTGGCAATTGGTGTTGTCTGGACCTAGCTGAGGTGTTAGTTGCTCTGTAGGAAGTATCTGCCATCTGGTGTGATCCTATTATTGCTGTAGTTGTGGAGTTGGGATCAGTTTTTGTATGACAGGAATAGTGTGTGTTGTAGGGCCTTCCTATGGATGTAATATATGGGCAATTGTGCAATGCCAAAGCTCTTGAGGCATATTATTATTATGCTGTATGAGACTTTTTTTTTATCAGGAACCAACAGGTGAATGATGCCTGTATAATTATATGGTGTTTCATTAGGCTCAACCCATGTCAGATTGCCAGCTTGGTACATAAATAGATAAAGTATTGGTGTTATTATTATTATTATTTTATTATTATTATTATTATTATTATTATTATTATTATTATTATTATTATTATTATTATTGTTGTTATTTATTATTATTATTATTATTATTATTATTATTATTATTATTATTATTATTATTATCATTATTATTATTATTATTATTATTATTATTATTATTATTATTATTATTGTTGTTATCATCATCATCATCATCATCATCATCACCATCATCATCATCATCATCATCATCATCATCATCATTACCCTTTTCTTTGTTGAAGGCAACTGATGAGTTTTGCAACCAGAGTACAAAACTGATGTGTGTTTTAACAGACTACCTTAGCTCTGTTTGCTCCTTGATCCAATTTATTGCCAGTGAAAATAAGTTTAAGTAACTTACGTTTATTGTCATAATCATTTTCTTACTATGACTTATGACATTTCTTTGGGTCAAAACTCTCATTTAATCACAACTGGCACCAAATGACCTTGTTGCAGCTTCATTACTCAAGAGATATTACTATGACTGATGATGGAGAGATTTTAGCTCCAGCATTATGTAATTCTTCCTTACTTTTAAATCATGATTGGAAAAACCTGTATGAATTGCCATTTTATTTTTATATTCGTATTGTTTCAATAGGAATGAAAAAGTAATTCATACTGGATTTTCTGTGTATGATTTCTTAATAAGGCAATGTCATGTACTTCTGGTGAACACAGATAATAAGAACTAGCTTTGTTAGAGTGGAACCGTTTGTGCTGTTGGGGCCTTGGGATCCCCGAGCACACGGGTTCATATCCTGGCCACAGTCTGAGTGGAGATTGGGTATCCACTCAGGGTAATGGTTCCAAAATGGGTGGGGCTTTCAGATGGGAAGTCTCCAATAGGTGGTCTCCTTTAGTCCATAAATTCTTGTAAAAAGCCTAGATTGTTTAGATTAAAAAAAAAAAAAAATTTGTAATCCTCCTTTAAAAGTATCTTAGAACATAGCTGACGAATGGAAGTTGATGAAGTTGATAAAGCCTTGGTATAATCTTTAGGGAGCTGCATTACCACATTAGCATGAACTTATCAACCAATGCTTGAAAACTTATGTCATCTAATTTCTCTTATCTACTTGTATATGCATCTCATGCAACTGGCTGTAAAATTATATTGAAAAGATACAATGAATGTGACAGTGAAGGCTAGATAAGTTTCAGTGAACATTTAATGCTATATATATATATATATATATATATATATATATATATATATATATATATATATTAAATATTTCTTTCCTGGCTGTGTGCAAGCTGGCTATTAAGGCCACTGTGTTGATCTGGACTTTTGTGAACCTGACACTTTCTGTAGGAGGTTCCTTTTTGTGCTTCCAATATTAGTTACCTGCAAGAAAGTTGTCTGTAATGGTAGTCTGTGAATAAAACCAAATGACATGTTAATATTAATTTGTCATTAATTATGTTCATACTTTATATGGGAGATTTTTACATTCAGTGCAGTTATACACAAAACCAATAGTTACCTTTATGACAGGCACATCAAGAATGATTTGTGCAGCATGGTGTAGTGTTGGCAGAGCTACCCTGAGGAAGTCTTGTTTTGCATGGACAGTTTAATATATATATATATATATATATATATATATATATATATATATATATATATATATATATATATATATATATATTATATATCATAGTTTTATTATTTTCCTAAAGTAGAGATGCATGAAAGGCTTTGCTCTATATACTGTTTTGAATGAGAGTAAATTTTGAAAGCTTATGATTGCTGCTGCATTATGAACATTTGTCTCATGCCTTAATATGTGTATTCCCATATAATATTTTCTGTAGCAATAACTATTTTAGATTTGCATTGAATTGATATGAGAGAGAGAGAGAGAGAGAGAGAGAGAGAGAGAGAGAGAGAGAGAGAGAGAGAGAGTCTTTCCCTCAGTGTTTATGAACATTATGTTCAAATATCCTGCTCATTCACAAGACTGTTTCAATGATACCGTCTTTGATAGGTTGCCATTAAAGATCAGCATCAGGTCCATAAGCCTTCTTGGGGTTTATGGCAGTCAAGGCTCAGAACACATCATTGATAGAGATTTTTGATACATGGTATGAAGTAATCATAGGTCGGAGGAGAGAGATACAAGCCCTCAATCATCTAATGTAGAGATTTTAGTATAGGTGTGAGGGAAAAGTGCAGCTTTAGAATAGAATGTAAAAATTAATTGTGAAGCAGGAAGTTATTCTGCTCTTAATTAAATAAGATTTCATTAGCCAGACTTACATTCACAGTGCAAGGATAATGCTTTAATACATGCAACTTATGCCCCTTCATTCCATTATCATGCACAATCCTGGTAATTATGGGTGTCCACAGGAGGGGGGGCATTTGCCCAATTGTTGAATTCATAGAACCCATGCCTCCCCATAGTTACACCACTGCCTTAGACCCTTCCCCTACAGCAATCTCCATATCAATGCCCACCTGCATTTTTTTCTACAGATGCGTGTGCCAGTAGTCACTCAAGTATAGCACAATAGCAACATTTTCTGTAAAATTCTGGGAAACTGATATGCTGGAATCAAACTATGATGGGCAAATAAAAATCTATGTCATGCCTGGAATTTAAACATCGCCAGTTGTGTCATTGGTGATCACCAAATAATTGTCCTCCATTTGCCTATGATTGCCATTTTTTATCATGAAAATAAGCAATATGAAATTGATAAGCATCAATCAATAGACTTTGATGTTGAGTAAACTTTTTGTACCAATTACATAACTCTTGAGCACAATCATAATGCATCTTTTTTTGTATTGTTACCTCATATTCAGTTATTGCAGCGGGTGTATGTGTGGTGAAGCATCAAGAGGATAATTATCCTGGGTGTTCTCAGCACTGATGGTGCATACAAATTAGGGGGTAAGAGTGTGGAGTGGCAAGCCATCACTGTCTTGGCCTGTGCTAATACCCAAGCAGCATTGACTAAACTGCTAAGTGGCTAGTTACCCTCACTGAAGTGTGTGATCTAAGTAATGGTGTCACACAGCAGTTAATTACGATGATTGAGAATGATGTTCAGCATTAAATTACTGTGTTTGCCTTTAAACATAACTAGTACAAGTGACTAGCATGATTGATGGCTAACTTTAACAGCTTAGTGTCTCTTACCAATATTGTGCTGAAGTGTGAATCAGTTGATAGCAGCACAAAATGGCAATGATTGTAACATTCTGAGGATTACCCTCAAAATGATCAATTGGGCGATAAATGATTAGGATTGAAACATTGGTTTGACTCCGTAATATCACTTCATTATAATCTTAGACAAACAAAATGTGTTATTATCTCCTTTCACCCTTTCATTCATTTAATACCAGCAAGGTTCAGGAAATTATCTTGTTGCTATGTTTTTTAACCTTATTCAACATCACTCAGAGTAGTATAGAAGGAATAATTTGGATCAAATTTCTATGAGTGCTGTATAAGGATAATTTTGTTATGAATATGTATTGATGATTTGGAAGTTGCTTTGCAAAAAAGTCAAAGATAGAGACAGTATCTAGTGCTGTAAACAAGACCAAACTGATGCTGCTTGCTGCAAATAGTGGTGATCAGTTATTGAGAAATACAGAGTATAGAGTGTCTGGCCTTAAACTGTATGTGTGTGAATGACTGCTTGGTACTCAAAACAAGGGCTCCCATGTGTTGATTAGTCTGAGTATTATAGTCAGCTTTATGTGTAGTCTGTGCAGTGAAGCCAAGGATGAAAACCACAGATACTGGGAAAGAGTCCATGTTGTGTACCAATTTATTAACAATGATTGAACTTCCCTGCACATAAAAATAGACAGTATGCTGTATATGTTAGCAGTGTGTTGCTTTGTAGTAGTGAGACTTGGATTGTTAAAGATATGTCAAGAAAGTAAGACTTGGTGACAAGAATAGAGCATGGTCAGATGATATGGAATGGTTTTGTGAGAGATACCCCATTTAATAGAGTTGAGGAAACTTTCACTCAAATGTGTCAAGGAAGTGATAAGAACAAACTAATTGTGTTAATCTAGTCATGTGGAGGGAAAGGGATGAGGAATTCAAACAAATTATTCAAAGTTAAAGATGAACCAGAAAAAAACATAAGATAAAGTCCTAAGATTATTCTTCATTTATTACACATAAAAGTGCAATTTAGTAAGCTCCAGTTAGTTGAAGTATCAACTTATCTTTCATATGCTGAAATGATATACCATTGTAATTAGAGCATGCTGTACAGTACACTGTATATATAAGTTGTACTTGATTTCTTTGAAGTATACGTATGACTAAAAGAAGTGTAGGATCCTGGGTCATGTGACACCAATTTAAATATTCCAGTAAAACACACTAATCAATTAGTTCTAAAGGCACTACCTGGTCTACCTTAATAGTCAAGCTTCCAGCAGCAGTGGTCACCATCATTAGTATCATGAGCGTGGCTGTTCTTATTGGTTCTCTTCGTGTTGTCAGTATTTTGAGGCCTAAGTCCAGTTGTCGTTTGTATGAGTGTATGTATAAAAAGCACACATGAGTAACATTAATCATTCATAGAATCATCTCAATAAAATATCATTTACAGTTCAAGTATATTTGATATGAATTTGTTATCATATGGTATTTACACATTGGTACAGAATTGCAAGACAATTTATTTTATGATTCCTTAATAATATTTTTTTACACATTAGGAGATGAGATTGGAGACAACACAAGAGTGTACCGGAAATCTATAAGCAGCGATGCGCCTCACCACTCTGATGTGCCCCACTCACGCTCTGTCTCAGATTCAGACTACCATTATGCTCGACACTTGTCTGCACCCTATCCTCGAAGACGCTCATCCTCCTCCAGGTAGAATGCATCATACTTTGAAGATCTCTCTCTCTCTCTCTCTCTCTCTCTCTCTCTCTCTCTCTCTCTCTCTCTCTCTCTCTCTCTCTCTCTCTCTCTCTCTCTCTCATGTTACATCTTATATTATGGTCAATAAAGCATGACATATAGTACTGTAAAGGCAACTTAATCCTCTATGAGTAATATAAGAGATCTATAAGTAAAAACTGGTCAATTCTAGATTCTTGAAATTGATCTACAAAGATAATGAGATGCAATCTTAATTATTTATTTATCTGCATTTCAACTTTTTAACTAGTAGTATCACCTCCTTTCAACAGTGACCATGCCCACAGTAAGCTGGATTTCGAGGTGTCTGATTTCTTCACGTTTGGCTGCCCACTGGCCTTGGTGCTCGTCTACCGCAAAATGGTCAACACCTCAGACAAGAACTGTGAGTGTTAGGAAAGGAGTTGAGTGTCTCTAGAATGTACAGATACTTCTTGATTTACACAGGGGATGTGTTCCTGGAGAGGCCGTGTAAAACAAAAACAATGTAAATCAAACAAGAGAAAGATTTACTTGTACCTTTACTGCCTGTCACTTTGACATCAACTTAAACTACTCCCTCCTTTGTGATTCCTCTTCTGGAAGTCTTCTGTTGTTCTTCTCAAACCATCTCTTGATAACATCCAAAATTTGCCAGCATTCTGCGAGAGACTGATGAACTTCTTTGTACATCAGGGTTGTTTTCCTCAATTAAATCAAGGACTTGTCTTAATTTGCTTATAACCTCCAATAGCACCTTGTGTGAGAGCACTCATTGTTGATCTTCATTGTTTAATTCATTATGATGTGACTGTAGCAACCCCTCAATGTAATTATCTTCTACTTCAAATCAAAGCTTTTTGGCCAGTGCCACTGTCTTTTGTTTTGCTGCTGTGATAATGTAGTAACTGTCTTCTGATATTGAAATTCAGAGGAATTCTCCTTATGGTTTGGATTAAAGGCATGACATCTAAGACTACGTACTTGAGTGGAGCTAGACTCACGCTTCCTCACTGTACTCATTTCAAGGCTTGTGACTTTGACTTCAACTTTCAGTTGTGTGAACCCTCTGTAGTTTACGGGTTATCGAAGTAAAAGTCACAAGTGGTATAATTTTCTGGCAAATTGTGAATTAATGGTGTGGTGAAATAAGGACGTCTCAGTGTAGTGTGATCCCACAAAAATGAAGAGTATGACAGTTTTTCCAGCGGGCAGCGAGCAAGAGTCGTCTTGCAGTGTTACTATCATTTCCAGTGGAGTCATGCTGCTTCATAGGCACAAGGTTTTAGACCACACACCCTCTGCAAGGTGCCACTGAAAATCCCTATTGAAACCGTACCGGCATGTATTTTACCTAGTTGTATTTACCTAGTTGCGACATACGGGAGGAGAGCTAAGCTCGTACTTTCCCATCTCCATAATTATATTTATCCAACTTTTCTTTAAAAATGTGAATATTTCTGGCACACACCACCTCCTCTTCCAGACCATTCCATGCCTCAATGCTTCTGTGTGGGAAACTATACTTTTTGATGTCTCTTCTGCAGGTAGCTACTTTTAATTTTCTTCCATGACCTCTTGTTTCTCTCACGTTCAATTCATATAAGTCTCCTCTATCTATATTTGTGTGTGTGTGTTTGTGTGCGTGTCTCCCTCCCTTTCACCTAATATTAGGGTTTCCTTTACCCAACAATAATGTTTCTTTCATCAAATTAACCTAATAACTCATAAAACCTTCAAAACAGTATAAAACATTGCACATGTTGTGGTTCAATGGAATATTTATAATAAGCAATTAACTCGTAAAACCTTCAAAACAGTATAAAAAACATTGCACATGTTGTGGTTTCATAACATAAAAAATATATATAGAAAAACTGTAGTTGTCATTCAATGAAATATGGCATAAAAGTGAAAAAGATGGCAAATAAATTTTTTTTTATTTGGACCCCTCGTAAATTTAAAAACGTGTAAAGCAAACAAGCATAAAATGAGAAGTGCTTGTACAAAGATCATATTTTTGTAGGGTGAAATGATGAGGGAGAGGGAGAGGTTTAATGGATTCCTTTAGTCTGTTATTAATCAAGACTAACGTGTATGGGTCTTGTATAGAGTTTATGGTTACAGCTTTTCCTGTATTGCCTCCCATTCCACACCAATCTTAACTTTTTAATCAGCATTGATAGGTGTCAGTTTTGATTATTGTTTGCTTGTTGTTGGCCTTGTGACTTTGTTACTGCAGGAAAGATAAATTATAAGTAGAGTTTTTTTCATTAGTTTACACATTTTTCATTATTATATCCATTGTTAGTGAAGGTTTGATAGTCCATATATAAATATGATACTGCCCTTGGTAAAGGAGTAACTATTTAAGACCACCTTCTCTTCATGACCAGCCACAGTGCAGCGTCCAGCCTGCCAGCAGGTGTATAATCTTTTCCACCCAACTGATCCACTGGCAGTGCGTGTGGAGCCCCTCATATCAGCACGGTTTTCACTGCTGCCTCCCATCACCATCCCGCGCTACACCAAATATCCTCTTGGGGACGGTCTCCCCACACACCTATGTAAGTAATCCATCTGGTTACATGTTATTATTTCCTCTTTATACTTCCAGTTAGATTGTAGCTTGTTAACATGAGACTTAGATGTTTTAGTTCACAGCCAAGATTCCAGGGCTCAGTTATCCGGGCAGGTGGTTTTTGTACACCTATCTTTCATGCTAAGTTACATGATGTCTTGGCAGATATTTGGTGTAGCTGTAGATCAAGGAATTGTATCTCTACAGTCTGGCAAGATTAGATGGCTAACAAACATCTTGCCCTTTGTGTGTGTGTGTGTGTGTGTGTGTGTGTGTGTGTGTAGGTGTGTGTGTATTTACCTAGTTGTAACATGCAGGAAAAGAGCTGTGCTTGTGCTGTTCCATCTCTATATCTATGAAAATCCAACATTTCTTTGAATTTATTAATTGTTCTTGCTTCACAACTCTCTTGTTTAGACCATTCCACATCTTTATACATCTTTGTGGAAAGCTAAACTTCTTGATATCTCTTCTGCTTCCTTAATTTCTTTCCATACCCTCATGTATCACCAATGCCCCAAATTAGTAAATCTTCTCTATATAATTTTTCCAGTCCTTTCATCATTGAATTTGGACCTCATCACTATCACATTTTGCCTTGAGGATCTCATTCTCTTTTTTATATTTTGCAGTTCTTTCCTCACCTCCTTATTAGCCTCCATAATATATATACATACTTATACTCCCTAAATTTACTTTTAATTTCATATATATATATATATATATATATATATATATATATATATATATATATATATATATATATATATATATATATATATATATATCCCTCTCTCCCTTGTACACATATAGGCTTTTTTGTAATAATCAGGCACTAACTGTCTGTTACTGCTGGACCATCTCCAAAACACATCTGCTCGGCTCACCCAGCCAGCCTTTTCCCTATGGAGCGAGCTCAGAGCTCATAGACTGATCTTTGGGTAGGGCTGAAACCACATCATACATTATACACCGGGACAGCGAGGCCACAACCCCTCATACCTACCTGCTGCTGGGTGAACAGGGGATAGATACACATTCAGAGGCTTGCCCATTTCACTTGCAGGGCCTGGGACTCGAACCCAGAACTACACTGTGTGTGTATGTGCACACTGTGTACCTCTAGATTTATTGTGAAAGACAAAAACTTTTAGAAACCCACAAAAGCAGTAAATTGTTACCTAATTACAAAAATAAGCTGCTTAGATACTGTTTGACATTGTTGTTTGGAATTCCTTTTATGGGAAAACCTGTATACACTTGGGAAGGGATCAAACTTCCTGGCATTTGTACTTCAGTTTTATTGAAAAGGTAGGGATACTTTATTATGTCAGGAAATGCTTTCACTGGTATCAATAGTTTATTGAATCTTGCAAGAAGTCTGTTGGCAATTCCAGAGTTCCATTCTCTGAAGATACATATCTGGAACATGCTGGCTTCTTTGTTGTTCAATTTGAGGTGGAAGTCAATACTTTTTTTAGGCTTTCCAACACAAAGACACTCTTTCCTACTGTATCTGTATTGTGAAATGTTTTGTTAATTTGATCTTGATATTTAAGCTTTGCAATAATCTAAGGCAAAGATTGTCTGTATTATGATTATTTGAAAAAATTGCATTTAACAAATAGTTAGACTAAAAGAAATCTTACATTGGAACTGTTGTTAGCCATTCATATGGTATGTTGTGAATAATGTTCACTATTTGTGCCATATCATGCACACAGGTGACTTCTCTTGTTTCTGTTAATGAAGTCCTTTAACTTAGTGTTCTTCAGGCACTAGAGTGTGCAACAGCTTGTTCCTATTTGCTTTGTTTCTGTTTGTACTACTATTACCATCTATTAACTTGCATCAAAATGTGTTTCACACAATAGACTATATCTGCTATCTGTTTATATCTAGTACATCTATGGAACTTGAGAGACTATTTTCTAGTCTGTTGTGCAGGAATTATATTTGCCCTTGGTTTGGTATGGCATTTGAAAAGATATGGAACAAGAATTTGTCTTGAAACATTCCTATATTTATGTGTTTCAGTAACAACCTAGAACCGTAGATTTGCCCAAACAATGCTAGGTACAAGTTTAAAAGCCCACTAGTAAAATACAAAACTGATTTTTTTATTTCATTTTCATCAAAGTTTTATAAGAATAAGAACTCTTTTACTTTCAATCAGCTGTCACTACAAACATTCATACTCCATATTATAATATGTACATAGTTACATTATGTTTTAGCTGGGATGACTGTAGTATTCATGTTATGACATAGCCTCCAGCACAGTCTCAGAACATTAGATATGCCATTGGAAAATCATCTTTCAATGTATGTTTGAATTAATATTTCACCTTTATTAAACACATCTTTCTGGAATAATGAAATATCTTCGTAAATTCCTTATTTTCCTGTCAAAATTGACAGCCATCTTTATGTGTATATAAGTGTTCTGCCACAGGTGTAGCTTGCCTTCCCTTGCTTTGAACTGTTTCAGATTGGAAGCATCAAAATTATCTCAGGAACTAAATTGAACAAGTGATTTTTATTCATCCTGTATTCTCCATATTTCTAAAAAATCATATATACTTATTTTTTCCAAATCTATCTTTTGAACCATATTTCACACAAACTGAATGATCTGTTCACACTGTCACTGTTCTTTTTCATGTGTGTGTTTGTTTAGTTTTGTTTTCTAAATCTTAGTGGTTTTGCTAACAACAAGTTTTGATGGTTTGTCGGGTATGGGCAGGCCTGTGGGCCTCCAGAGTACTACTCAGTCAGCTGCCAGGCAGGTAATAGTGGTAGGAATGCCTTAATAATTCTATTTCATTTCTTTGTAATCATTCCCTATCATTACTCACAGTTGATTTTATGGCAAGCATGCTTTTTCTCTGAGAACAGGTTGGCAGAGGTTATATCAAGGCAGGTAAGGTACTTCCTGAATTATCCTGTCAATTCTCAAATTTTTAACTGATACGGCACATATTTGGACATTACATTTAAGATTGCACTTTAATTGCTTCTGATTTCTCCATTGATGATGAGCAACACTTGCTATATTTCAATAACTTTAAGTAATCAAAATTCCTGTACACAGTTTAGATAATGGATTTACTGTGCCTGATGAAGATGAAGTCTCAAACTGTATCAATGACAAGTATAATCCATAGGTCACCACAGTGATGGACTTACAGATTTGTGATAACTGATTTTAATGCACTGTATCTCTGAACAGAGATGTGATCTATGTCATATTCATGGAAGCTATATATAAATGGATGTCATCAATATACTTATCACCCATCATGAGTGGCACTTGCACAATAGTGTGTCATTTAAACATGAAATGTGCATATTAATTCAGTATGCACTGCTAAAAGCATTAGGGAAGTACAACTTATGAATCTGGTATAGGAAATGTTGCATGTCATATTGAACAGCAGTATGTATTTACCAAAGGAAAAGAAATATAATGGTAAAAAATACTAAAGATTTTATGTGCAATTAATTGTTGGCTCCATGTTACAAATTAAATTAAAAGAAATTAAAAAGAATCAATATGCTTAAAAGAATAGAAAAGGAAAAAAAAAGGAAAATTTGAAAGATTGAATTGTATTGAAAGATTTGAATGTCAAGCACAACAGTTATATGTTTCTTACAAATACACTATTCTCACACACATGTATGGTCTTGCATTATGTGGTACATTTGATAAAATTTTGTTTCATGTTATTTTTATATATCTTTATATTCAACAGTTCTTTACAAGCTTCCAAGTTCAAAAGAATACTGCATTTATTTGTTACCAAATAGCAAGATAGATTGACTTTAATATGTAAGAGGCTCATTGGCAACAGACAAAAATTTTTAAAAATCAATAGAAAGGCCACTTAATGCTAGATCACAGATAGTATGTACTTACATACATAATTTAGATACATATATGAGTCATATATTAATAGATATGAAACAGGTAGTGTAATTCTTTCAAAAGCATGGACTTCACATTTTATTACTTTTGCATGAAGATTCTCATGGTATATTATTGGTATACATTAGTATACAGTGTAATCTTGTAGTTACTTCAGTTGAGTTACTATTTTCTTGATACTGACTAATCAAAACATAAAACAACTTTATGAATTTTGTCACTGAAAGAATTAATTCAATCAAGCAAAATGTCTTATACTTTCATACTACAATTCACAATTGATGTCACCAAAGTTTTAGTCAATTGCTGCTCCAAAATCTTGCTAATTTTTTTGTTATTTTAGATACATTTTAGAGAATTTGAATTAATTCCCAAGCTTAGGCATTAATTAATGCTATTTTTTTGTTATTTTAGATACATTTTAGAGAATTTGAATTAATTCCCAAGCTTAGGCATTAATTAGACTCCATATTTTGGAGTAGTCTGCATCAGATTAATTCTCCTGTTTAACCAAAGAGAAAGATTTGTTGCCTTATGCATTGATTTACTTTCACAATAAAGCCTGATTGCACATGCTAGTGGAAATGATAAGAGTCAAATATTATTGAAGTCCTTGCAGTTATCATTTTTTATACTGTAATCTCCAACATTTTACCACATTTTGCTTAGTGCATGTAGTAGTTATTTGTGAATGACAAATGTGCTGCTGGTCTGCCAGCTAATAGGTAGTAGTACTATATCATGACCTCTGAGTACAGCTTCTAGCCATTTGTATGTACTCATATAATAGTGAAAGTGTGAAAGCCAAAATTGTGAATGACGATTAAAAATTTAGAATGCGTATGATAAATCAAGTATGAATCGCAGTGCTATCTTGACAAGACATACAGCACCAGATAATATGCATGCTGTAATATAATTTATATTCTCTTTGCCAAAAGTACTTGCTACAGATTTTATTTACATTTACATTATTCTTGTAGATTTATTTTCTATTAGTCTTTTTCATCCCCCTTTTAAAAATTTTTTTATATTGTATATAGATTGGATTTTGGTGTTTTCATAAAACCAGAAACTTTGGCAATTATTTTTCATATCCAGTTTAAGGTTTGGGGATTTTATTGTACACAGGAAGCTTTGTTTCTCAAACTTAACAAGCTCTTAAAAGACTTTTAATAAATCAAAACCACTGGTCCCATGGAAATTAATGTAAAATTATTTCTAAATCATAGATGATTGCTTTATTAAAACTTTCTATCAGTAGTTTGCGATTAAAATAGACATTTATGAGTATGTTTAACTCTGCTTCACCTGTATGGAGGTGAATCAATGATGTAAGAGGAAGGTAGTGAGGAAGGAGGAAAGAATATATTATTGTTTGGATGGGAATTCATAACGTCAGGTAACTTAACAGATCAAAAATTTCCTCAGACAACTCTGTGGAAAAATTTGAAATACGAATGACATTGTCATGTTTGAATGTGATTTGTTAAATTGTTTTTAGTGTAACTATAATGTGACTAGGTATATATTTTTCTTTTTGCTTACTGTTAGCACAAATTTTCTTTGTTGTAATTTTGTATCAATAATGATATGTAAATACAACAAAACAATGGAACTCAAGAAAAGGCATGTTGAATTTGAAATGGCACTGTGGTGTAACAGATGCCTTCCTGTCATGCCACACAGCCTAAGGAGCACTTTCCTACTGTTCTGCCAATTCAGGACCCAAGAGTTCATTCAGAAAACAGTGTTGTTGTCATTTTCTTCTTTATGTGTGTGTGTGTGTGTGAGATGTGGGATCCTATTTATTCAAGATGAAAGGCATTCAACCACCAAGATTTTCCTGTATTTAAATGGTTGCTGTAAAAAATAGTGCATTCATATGATGCTGCTTTTAACTTTATGATAAGTTTTTCATGTTTTTAGTTTGATATGAAACTTGTAATCAGTATAATGGTAAAAACTAACAGAAACTTTGAAAATATTTCAAAATTTTTTAGAAAAATATTTTCCTCTTGCTCATGAATTCAGTTATTTATCACCACTAACTGATGATAGATATGACAAAAAGTATTAGAAATATATGAAATTACCTTGTCACTACTCTGCTATTGTTTTCTTAGTAGTGTAAAGCAGTGGCTCTGCAAACAAAATGCCTTTTATCTCTACATTAAATTTTTCCAATCAAGCAAACATCATGGAGAGCCAGACTCTATACAGTACTATTAACTGTTTCCTTTGCAGCACTGTCCTTTAAATAGATTTAATAGACTGTTTAAAAATCACTTCAGCACTACTAGATGTTGAGGACATCAAACACTCACAGGTTACTTCATCTTCTGAATTACTATTGGAATTGAACTTTATAGACAGACACATCCAAGATTTCACAAAAGTAATTTTACATGAGCAGTACTACAAAGAAGTTAAACATTTAATCACCACATTGCTGTATATTAGCTAGTACTGTATACATGCATACATATATTCATACATATACAGTAGAACCTCAGTTGGCATGAGAATTATGTGGATGAACATGGTCACACTAACTGAAAATGCGCTTTCCAAACATAATAACCTATATAGAAAATAATTAGGTGAACATATGGCTTCAACTTTAAAGATTATAATCTCTCAAAATAAGTACACACATTCTTCAGGTAATTTGTTGCACATATATAATTATATATAATTATTCTGACCTGAAGAGGTGAACTGATATCTTTGGTACTAGATGCCTTCACAGGATCATGTGGCACTGCTGGTATGACTTTGTGTCAAATCAATAATTGCTCTATGAGACTGATTTGAGGCCCCATAGTGGGCATGTGGCATGCTATCCAGAAGCTTATCCTGCTTATCAGGTTGTCTCTGAAAGGCATAACCCAACATGGAGGAGGCCAAGAGGACACCCACAGAACTCATGGCTGTACGATGTGAATGTCTCTTGCTGGGAGTTATGTACTTGGTACAGGAAGGGAGCCTGCGTGAAAACTCATGAGATGTGACCACCAGGAGTGGCACCATAGGGTAGATGAGTCAACATATTCCATGGTATATACACCCCATTATTGACTGATTAATAATTATATATATATATATATATATATATATATACACACACAGTAAAATCCCTCTTATCCAGCATTCGAGTATCCAGCAGCTTCAAGTATCCGGCACATTTTTCCCTGAGCCTTAAAATCAATACAAAATCAATATGTGTACTCATAAAATCGATTAAAATTTCCACGCGAGGCATACTTTTTCCCCTTGCCATGTAGATGTAAGCTTAAAAGTTTACCTTATTAATATAGGTTAGTTGTCCAGGCTTTGATACCAATTGCAATTTCCCCCATGAGAAGTTAATCATCTGGCATCTTGATCTTTTGAATATCAATGGTATTTTCAGTCCCAGTTATGATTGAGATTTAAGATTCTAATGTAGCAAAGCTCTGCTTCATAACACAGTTTGTAAAACATAGCAATGCACACACAAATGTGAAGGAAAATTACTGTAAATAAGTCACCTTCACCTGAAAAACAATCACGGTTCAGTTTACATTGTTACCACTCACTTACATATTATGTTATGCATGACACTTTTTTCATAACAGTGTAATACAAGAAAGATGTAATTTTTTGTATTGTAGCCATATATTTTATTCACAGTTTTTTTATAAATTACACCTCGCACAAACAGTTGTAAGTGTTTTCCTAAGACCATTTGTTCAATTGTTGTTAGCTATATGGAAGGAGGTGGATCACAACTTTTAAAGGACAGTCATCCTTTCCTGATCACTTATAATAGAGACCACCCGTAGTGTGAGATGTGGAAAAACGCAATGTGGAAACACTTGAATATGTGGAATTAATTCTAATTGGTTTCCACCACTCAAGATGTACCCACAATTTTCTGTCAATTTCCATGAATTAGACACACTCAATACAGTATAGTACACAGGCACAGCTAATATGACTCACAAAAAACGTGCATTGTCAAATCTGTTTTTTAAGCTTGAAAATGAAGGCAAAAGAACAGACATTGTCAAAATTTTGACTCATTGATACCTTAGTTGGCTGCCACTGTCTACTTTGTCTTCCCACTGTCAGTTTTTTAACCACTGCCAATTTCTCAGCATAGGTCAGTGTCTTGCTCTTCTTCTTCTTCTCTTTCCCTGTGCCATGACAGGTGCAGGGAATGGGGGAGTAGGAGGATGGGGTACCATGGTGAAAACACTGACAGGCAGCTATAGTAAGGAGTCAAGGACACAACTGCTCCCTGCCAGACAACAATGCCTATTTAACTAACTGAAACTTACTGTTTGCCTAATATATGATAGTGATGGCCAATTAGAAATGAACTTTTACATCTGATGTTTCCTAGCCAATGAAAAAAGTTATCTTTTGAGGAGCTATGCATGGTGCCAGTGCATACACAAGACATAGGTGTTTGTTCATTTGTTTATGCTTGGGTAAGTGATGTGAAGGGCATGTATATGATGTGGATGAAAGTTCAGATTTTGGCAAGTATGGAGTTTGGAAAAGTGTGATTTACAAGTGCACTGTCAGGAAGGAATGACTGTAAAAAAGACACCGGTACTGACTCAAACTAACCGAGGATTTCGCATTAATTTATTTTTCTTGGTCAATGATAGCTCGCGCTAGTAAAGATTCAAACTCACTGAACTTGCACTAATTGAGGCTCTACTGTATAATTGAATACTTAGAGGCATATAAGATTTCAAAAGAAGACATCCTCTCACAGTTAAAAAAGAGCAGTTTTGTTCTTGGAAAGAGAAAACATTTTAAAATGATCTGGATTTACTAGTTTTTATTTAAAATAAAGAAAGGTATTCATTATCTATGTTGCTTTTGTATTTTATTTGTGCAAGTACTTGTGGTTAGAAAAGTTATGGATCATAATGTACTTTACCACAGAACTACAATAATAAAGTCTGGTATAATGTTGTACCATTCTAGATGGTCATCACCATATGAGTGGTGACTGGTCTAAGAGTCATCCAAACCTTGCAGGAATTTAAAAAGATTATAAAATATCAATGTATGTCTGTGGAGCTATAATATTCAATGAAACATATAGTATTACTAGCTTCTGCTATGCTTCCTGCATCTCATTAATTTTTTTTCAAATTTTATCTCTATTAGCATGCTTTTTTGTCTAGATGTGTTTAGTAATGTGATTTTTGTTGGTTCAGTGGAGTGCATCCAGAGCAATGGCAGTGTCTTCATGGACCTGAGTGGGACCACAGGCTCCCCATCTTTGACCGAGCACACTCGGCGCATGTCTGATGCCTCCATCCTCTCCACTGTGTCTGGCATGGGAGACACAGTTCCATTGGCCACCATCAATGCCTGTATGTATACTACTGCCTCTTATTTCTTTGATAAATATTATTTACAGTTTCATTCTCAGGTATGTAGTGACACATACAGTTCTCTTGTGCAACCAATCCTTTGATATCTAATGGTTGCCATTATTTTTTTTTTTAACTCATCATGTATATCTGTTACAGGCTGGAGGTTTAAGTGTTTGAGTGGGATGAAATATTTGAGAAAATGCTATTTATTCATCTGTCTATTAATTATTATTTGTCATTATTATCATCAATATTATTATTATTATTATTATTATTATTATTATTATTATTATTATTATTATTATTATTATTGTTATTGTTATTATTGATGGCAATATCTAGAAGTGAAGATGTCTTTCTTAGAAATGCTTTTCTGTGTTTGTGTGTGTGTGTGTGTGTGTGTGTGTGTGTGTGTGTGTGTGTGTGTGTGTGTGTGTGTGTGTATTTACCTAGTTGTATTATACAGAGTTTGAGTGGGGCTCATAGAGTCCTGCCTCCATATCTCCATATATTCAACATTTCCTTGAATTTATGTACATAAGTTCCTGTAACAACCTCCTCTTTTAAACCATTTCAAGTGTTCCCAATTCTCTGTGGAAAACTACTTTTTTGTGTCCTTTAAACACCAACTCTTTTTTATCTTCCTTGAGTGTCCTCTTGTCTGTCTAGTTTCTTCCTCCATCATCACCAGCTTTTGGTTGTCCAGCTTTTCAGTGCCATTTACTATTTTGTAAAGAATTATTAGATCTCTTCTCTTTCTATCTTGCAGAGTTGGCAGTTCTGTTTCTTTTAATCTGTCTTCATATGTTAGTTCTCTTTAATTCTAGTACCATTTTTGTGGCTACTCTTTGGATTCTTTCTAATATCCTTTTTTGCATTAGGTGACCACACCACTGCTGTATATTCCAACCTCAGATATATCATACTGGTTAGAATTTTTCATGATATCCTTATCCATGTAGTGGAAAGCCACCCTAATATTGGATGATATTCTTATAATAGAGACCACCCGTAGTGTGAGATGTGGAAAAACGCAATGTGGAAACACTTAAATATGTGGGATTAAATCTAATTGGTTTCCACCACTCAAGATGTACCCACAATTTTCTGTCAATTTCCATGAATTAGACACACTGAATACGTTCATCAATTCCATCAACTTGGTTTCACTGCATGCTTTATCAATCTTCTCCAAGTCATCCTTTACTCTTTCCTTTTAGTCTTCCAGTTGTAGCTCATAAGCACCACATTTTTCTTTGAGATCATTTTCTTTTTTCATGCTTCCTAGTTCCTTTTTTAACTCATTATTTATTTCTATTCATATTCTTGAAATCTAATTTTCATTTTCTTGCTTTCCCTTTCTAGAACATCACACTTCCCCATGATGCCTTCTAATACTTCTTTCATAAATCTCATCTCCCTTTCCATATTTACTAACCTCCTCATTATACCTCTGCTCTCATTTTCAAACCCCAAGAAATCTCCAGTCACATTTGTGCCAGCAATCCCCTTCAGTCCTAGTGGAGTCTCCAGCACATACTCTCCCGGTTTGTTTATACCACTTCAGCTCCAGGCCGGAGTTAATATCTTGTCACTTTCCATGGTCAGTGTTTTCTTCCTGACCTGATTACTTTTGGAGACAGGACACTAACAAATAGCCCACTCTCTCCACTGTACATACATACTAGAGCTCCTCCAGTAGTAAGAGTCCTGTAGCTGATGCCATTAGGAGTCCAGAACAACACGTCCTCATAGCACAAGGGTCCATTGGTGTGTGTGTGTGTGTGTGTGTGTGTGTGTGTGTGTGTGTGTATGTGTGTTTGTGTGTGTGTTTGTGTGTTGTGTCAGATTGGCTACTATCCTTCTTTCAGTAGGGATGCCAATCTGATAGTCAGTACATATCTATAGCTTACTACTATTATTATTAGTGTTATTAATATCATCATTTTTATTATTATTATTATTATTATTATTATTATTATTATTATTATTATTATTGTTATTATTATTATTATTATTATTGTTATTGTTGTTGTTGTTGTTGTTATTATTTTTTTATTATTATCATCATTATTATTATTATTGTTATTATTACAATTATGAGCAGCTCAACTTAGGAATAATTTGAAATATAAGCTGTTTCTCTGGCCTTTTTTCTTTCTTTTAAATAAAAAACTCATGTTATAAGGTAGCTTCAGGTACACTACTGCTAGTTAGTGCAGTAATGCTCAGTATCCAATGTGTTCAGTTCTTTTCTTTTCTTTTTACCATGGAATCAATTCTCATGTTGTGTTAGCATTTTGTGGGTTTTCGTAAGTTAAATGGCACTATGGCCACATGCCTTACTTGGATCCCAAACATTCTGTATGAATTAATCAAACCACCTTGAACAGCTATTTTCTAAACCACCTTGCAGACAAAAAAACAATGAAGGAAATAAAGTTGATTGAAAATGATGAAAAAAAAAAATGTAGCCAATGAGTTCAGCAATAAAGTGTAGCATTAAGACTGTAACAAGTAAGTTCATTGATCAATTGAGAGATTATGTCAAACAATAAATGAAAAGGTGAAACAAATTCTTCCCATCTCCACCTATGCCCTCCACCCATGCTTATCCCCCATGGGAGGAACAATGTTGTAAACGAACCTCTGTGGTCTCTGTTCTCTCTCCTCTTTCTTACTTTAAACTTAATTTCTTCTATGAATAATTTCTACAGTATGTCAACAAGCTCTTTCGTGATTAATAGAGCAACCAGTCTTCTGTGGCTAGCTATTTTTATACACTGCAGCTGATTGACAGTTTGAAGTGATGGGTGGGGGTGGGGGCTACATGCATGTGGGTAATGTACCGTGAAACATGCCCGTAATCTCCAAGATGAATATACTTTGTAGAACCAATTTATTTATTTATGTTCTCTTTTGCTTTGTTTCATTATGTATACAATATTTGTTATTTAATAGCATTTCCATTGATTTCATGGGAAAAATTTGTTTCAGTTACAAGCAAATTGAAAGATGAGTTCCATCATGGAACAAAATATTGAACTCATATCTCAAGGTACTTTATTATTATTATTTATTTTTCTTGGTTATTATTATTATTATTATTATTATTATTATTATTATTATTATTATTATTATTATTATTGAATTTTCATTTGCCAGCATCCTCTTTTGTTACTAGTGAAATATAGTAATAGCTCATAATTTGATGGTTTGCAGTGAGTCAACGCTGGTGGGGAACCAAGCGACTCGACTACGCCCTGTACTGTCCTGAAGGATTGGCCAACTTCCCCACTAACTCCCTGCCACACCTCTTCCATGCCTCTTACTGGGAGTCCTCTGATGTTATAGCTTTTATTCTTAGACAAGTGAGTGTTGCTTTGTTTGTCTTAGATTTAACATCTCAGTCATGCATAAGATGACATCCAGCAAGGAAAAACGAAGTAGGTTAGATAATATGTCTGTCCTTTTCTTATTTTGAAAAAGAATAAAGATTGTAAGTTATGTTGCCATTTAATGTCTATTTTGCCTTCTACGCTATATGGATCGTAGAAAAGTCTTTATATTATTTATTTAATTGACTTGAGAGATCCTTACCACAGTGTACTCGTGTCTACTAACGTACTCCACACATTAACTTACATTCACACACATGACTTAGAATTAGATTTTAAAGCTATTTCTCAAAAGTAATATTCCTTGAAAGCTCAGTTACTGATAGTATTTACATCAAGCAACATAGAAATGTGGGAATTGTTTACTAGAAAAAAATTCATACTATGGAAAATTTTAGTGTAAAGAAATATTGTATTTTTACAGTGTAGAATGTATAATGAGTTGAAATCTGCATTTATTTACATATGAGTGCATGCCTATGCAATAACCCTTTAATAATAACTCACTACCTTGACAGCTGGTGCGTACTGAACATGCTGCTTACCAGGGAGATGATAAAGACCTTCCAGTGTTCTCTCCAACACAGCCTCGGGAAAAATGGATGAAGAAGAGAACATCTGTCAAAATTAAGGTCAGGATATAACTGAACCATTTTCTTAAATGTATGAAGTAAATGATACTTGTGGGGTATGTATGTAATAACCTGTGTTTTGAAACATTGAGACATTTACTTAAACAATTAGTCTGTGATAGGAAGTAGCCAGGAATTCAGCCATAAGCAGGATACTCAACACACATCATCATTTCCCAGATAAAGTTAAGTTAGCTTGTATCATCCAGTAACTGTACAGGTGTCCCCATTATACGATATACCATTATACAATATTCCGTTTTAATGATATTCGTTTTTTACTACCCTAGGTTACTACCTAGGTTGTTTCACTTTTATGATATCTCGAGTATGCATTCATTTACTCTGCACACAAGTACAGTGAACCCTCAATCTTTTTAAGGGTTCAGTTATCACCCTTTCGTTTTTATATAGTTTGGGATTGGAATCTAACTTTTTTACATGATAAAATGAGAAATCCCCCTTCATAGTGAAAATGATTACATTTACATACTGTATATTTCATGATTTTTATGTGTATGAGGGGTCTTTGTATAAAGATACATGGGACAACAGTGGATGTTAAAATACAACAATTATTGCTATTTATCTTAATTCTGTTGCCTTATTCTTGTGTTTATTTTTTATACGTGACATGAATCTCTTTACTTTATGTAATAACTGTATTTAAATGTGATATTTCATGATTTTCATGGTTTTAGAAGGCATATGTAAAGGCTTTGGAATGCATTAAATTCTTTTGTTTTCATTCTGAAGACCATTATATGATAATTCACCTTAGGATAGGATTTTCAGGGACCAGTTATTATCTTATATTGTGGGACATTTGTATTTAAATTGGTAGCTACATGCATAAACACTTCTCATTCCTTTTACTTGAATCTTTTATAATAGAATGTTGCTGCAAACCACCGAGGAAATGACGTCATAGTGAGAGAAGGAGCACCACAGTCCATACAAGCCCGCTTCATGTATGGCCCTCTGGACATGGTTGCTTTGTCTGGTATGTTCCTTGATGCCTGTATTATGTATTTATCTGCGTTTTCTTATTGTCACTCATGAGACACTATATGTAGATTGTGCTGTAAGTTTATATACAGTGGGGCTGCCTATAACTAGTTTTTTTACAGTGTGATCTCCATCTAACACAGTGTCCACTCAGGACATTGATTTGATTTAGCATGGCGGAGTTCCGTTATAGCACGGTGTCAGCATGGCGATGGGTCAAGGGTTGGCTGGGCAGAGTGGGGTGGAAGGGCAACCATTTCCATGCCAATGCATGGTGAGCTGCCTGGTGGCACTATATAATTTCATAATCAGCATAATAATTTTCATTTAAAGTCATGGAACTGCATTCGAGTAAGTCAATTTGACATAATAGTTAACTAATATGATTTGATCCCAAAGTGTTGTATTAGAGGTTTACCTTCCAAAAATGTCAACCCCCTAAACTATTACTTAACTTGACCCAATGTTGGCCTGAGTCATTAAGTATTGGGTTGTGAATTAAATTTTGTCTACAGTAAAGTAAATAAAACTCAAGTGTCATCCCCCTACACAACATGATAGAGGAAGAGGCCATCTTCCCAAAGCAGGAGTTCTATCCAGCTTTAAATATTTTGTATTATTTTAGGCATTATATTTTTAGCCTTTGTATTAGTAAAATTTTGTTTAGTAATCAACTATACCAGTTCCTTAGTTTACAAATGCTCTGTGAATTTTCAAAGATGAAAATGCAATAATTAGGTCCTTATTACTGATTTATGAATGGAAAATTCAAAGTTGCAAGGTTTGTCAGACCACAGTGATTGTAATTTTTAAGCTCATTAATGATTACAAAAGTACAAAATGCTAGGCAATCATAGTATAAATTCAATGAAATGTTCTGACAAGCTCCAAAAGGCTAGAAAAGCTATTACCTTAAGAGACAAAGCTTGCCTTATTGGCAATAGAACAACGAGTAGTAGAGGGGGAGGGAGCAGAGGACAACAATACCACAACACAGCTGCGTCTCACCCATGCCTGATACTTTCTGCGACTTTGGAAATAGTATCCAGAAAATTGTTGACAATATCCCTAATCATGAAAGAAACTTAAAATATGAACATGCCATTCAAAATGCAATCACTGCCTGCAAACAACTGTGAGGGGAGGACATGAATTGGCAACACTACTGTCTTGGGAGTCTGACAGTAATCCTGACAATCATTTACCTACCAAAGCACCTGCTTCAGTTCATTTTTTTCTAGGTTTCTTCCAATTTGTATTGAAATTTAGGTATATGATATTTTTTGTTTTCTGGATGAATTGTGAAAAAATAGGGAAGAAAGTGACAAAGGCAGAGTTGAGAGAAATGGCCAGAACCAATTAGAATTATTTGTATTGAAAGTTTTCCTCCTATGACGTGGTTTTGACTTAGCACGTTGTTTGCCCAGAACTGATTAACTGTACTATAGGTGGTCCCACTGTAGTTTTGATGTTTCCTTCCTGATCATATGCATTATTTGTGTCAAGGGATTACCTTCTTGAGAAAACTTGGCTCATCATTTGAGGTATGCATTCTTGAAGACAGACAGTGGGTTTGTATGGTAGTGTTGATGATGATGATGATTTTAATAATGATAATTGATGCCTCTGAAATATGAGTTCTAATGAGCTATTAGATAACACAGAGTTTTAATATACCTATATCAAACTAATGGAGTGTTTGGAAATTTGAACAATGCTGACCATTCTACATATTGAGTGGACTTGATTATGATTTTGAAACAAGATTGTTAATTTCTTTTAGGTTTCAAGACAGAGGAAAACAAGTTTATTCTAATTGGTTGCATATGATTTCTTTCTTCTCAGGTGAGAAGGTGGACATCCACATCATGCGAGATCCACCTGGTGGAGAATGGCAACAGATCTCTACAGAAGTCACAGACAAGACTGGTCGCATTGCCTTCACCATACCACCAGACAAGGCTCTCAGTTGTGGCATGTACCCTGTCAAGATGGTGGTGCGGTAGGTCATGCAAGCTGCAGTAGAATAGAAATGGCAGATATTAGAATATTTTTGTGGCATGACAAGATATTTTTAGAATCAGATATAGATATTAAAATTAAAATCTACATCAGTATATGTGAAACAATGTATGTGAGTTTTAGCATGAACTTGATACTGCAATATGAATCAGTATGAATGAAAATGCAGTAGAACCTCAGTTACCAAATGCTTCCTTTTTCAAACAAAATTTTGAATTCATAATTACTGTGGTTATTATATCATAATTTGAACAAAGTTAATGATTTCAAATATTAAATAGCACAACAAAATTAGCAGTTTGTTACTAATGTGTTATTTCTATAAATATTTCCTTAATTTTTATGTAATTGAACGAGACACAGAATATAAGACAATGATTCAATATTTGAAATACACAAGTTAAATATGATCCCATTGAAGAGCCTTGATGTACACAAGCAGTTTTTGGCAGTCACCTGAGGCTCTCTTGATGTCCCACAATACCACTACTACTTTATATAATACAACTTCATTTTCCTCTGAGCTCTTTCCAACAGAAAAATGTCCAAGTGTTATTTTCATTTTGGTAGTAAGTAGGTTGCTCCACTTTATTTTATTCTCTAAGGCTTCATTCACTTGGTAGATGACAAGAATACCTGCATTATCTAAACAGTATCTTCTGATGGTTTCTGTATCATAAAGCTCATCCAATACATCCTTTCAGGATAAATCATTTCTGACCTGGAGATGTGAAGCAGTCAAGTTAGCAGTGGATGAGCCTGTCATAAGTCACTAAGACCAAGTGAATGGGTGGATGGGAATGGATTAACGTATTTTTATTGATTTCTATCGGAAAAAAATGGTTTCAGTTTTCAAACATCTTGGATTTTGAGTAACAGGAATGAATGAAATTCAAGAACTGAGGTTCTAGTCTGTAGATAAAACCTTATTACATTATCAAAATTTTCATACTCTTCTGAGTTCTGAATAATCTCAATGTGTGGTATAGAATCACTGTACTTTGACAATGCCGTTTTTCCCCAGAGGTGATCACACAAGTTCAACATTGTACCTGACCATTGTACCTCCAAAGACAGAGTGTGTTGTCTTTAGCATTGATGGGTCTTTTACTGCATCTGTCTCAGTCACTGGCCGAGACCCCAAAGTCAGAGCAGGAGCTGTTGATGTTGTGAGGTAAGACAAGACTTGCCACTTCTGCTGTAAGTGACAATTTAGTATGAATAACATCTTATTCTAATATTAACCATGAGCCATTTATTCTTTTTCCAGCCATTGAATTCTTACTCTTTTGTTTGCCATATTCATCTCATATTATATGTAACTCCAACCTGCCATATTTGCCATGGGTATACATTCATGTTTACTCTTGGGCTCAGTCATGTTTGAGGAGGAAGACAATTGTCAGATAATTTTATAATTGTGAAAGTAAGTTGTAGAAAAGAAGTATCACATACATTCTTGGAATGAGAACCACTGACCTCTTTCCTTACTGTTACATCAGGCACTGGCAAGAGTTGGGCTACTTAATAATATATGTGACGGGACGGCCGGATATGCAGCAACAGAAGGTAGTGTCTTGGCTTGCTCAGCATAACTTCCCCCACGGCCTGGTGTCCTTTGCTGATGGACTCTCCAGAGACCCTTTAGGCCACAAGGCTGACTACTTGAGGGGTCTTATCCAGGTGAGCAGAATCTCAATTGAAAAGATGACTGACCAACATTTTCAGTGACTTAATTCATTTGTGTAGATACAGAATACTAGTGGTATTTTGTTCCTGGTGTAGGCATAAGGTTTCAAAAGATGTTTGATAGTTCATGAATTGTGAAGTACTATTTTACTTTGTATCCTATCAGGATCATGCACTGCAAGTTGGAGCAGCATATGGCAGTGCTAAGGACATTGCAGTATATTCAAGCATTGGCCTCAAACCAGAGCAAATTTTCATTGTTGGAAAAGCCAGCAAAAAGCAGCAGGCCAATGCACAGGTAATGCATTTGTTTCCTTTGAATCATTAATTTCTAATGTTTAAGGAATAGCCAAGTAGTTGACAATTAAATACCTGCTACCAAAGGTGAAATGTTAGAGATGTGATCCCTTTCATCTATGTTTCTGTAGTGGTGGTTTCCAGAGGGAACACTGCCGAGGGACTGCATAGAGAATTATCCATCAGACATGTAATATGATGTAATTTGTACATATGTATTTTCTTTTTTGCCTGCTGTGAGTGTTATTTGACATTTCTTAATGACAGGTGCTAACTGATGGTTATGCTGCACACCTATCCTCACTCTCAGCCCTAGGCAAGTCTCGTCCGGCTAAAGGAAATCCCCAAATGGTCATCCCCCGGGGCTTTTTCGGACTACCAGGTCAACACAATGCTTTGCGGAGAAGACGGTAAGTGTAGTGAAATAAAACAGATGATTGCACTTTGTGGAATTTCATGACTTTTATTTTCATTTTACTTCTTGAATCTTACAGATTTTCAACACATGGTTAAATAGCCCTGTGCAGTGTGGAAAATCCAGGCTTATTCATTATCTTTAGTGGACTGTATGTGCATGAGAGTCCTCTTACATTTCATAAGTCTGTGTACACTACATATGTAAAGGTTTGGAAGAAACTATTTATATTTTGCATCTTATTTAAATTTTAGTTTTTCTTATCATCTTTCGCTTTTGATCCGTCTTTATAAATTTCATAATAGGATAGATTCTATTCATTTATTCATTTATTTATCTATTTATTTTTTGTATGATATAAATAAATCAAGTTTGTGTCCAAACGTCATTTGATACTTACCATCTCTAAAAGGTTAAAAGAAACAATCTTCCTGGCATTTACACTCTTTTGGGTTTTAATTTTCAAGTACTCTATCACAATTTTTCATTGTGTATATTAATGCTGAGCTGTATGTTGTCTTTGGGTTTGTGGTAGTGCTGAGGGATTACAGTAATATTAGAGGTAATATGTATCTCTAAATATTATTACTAATGCTTAATGCTTTAAAAATGGTAGTGCTTAAGGGGTCAGCAATGTGTGCATTGACATCACCAGCGCTCAGAGCACTCAGTATCAAAGTGCTCTCCTGAAGTGGGTTTTTATCAGTCACTGTAGATACTCATCACTAAATATTTGTGCAGTTTTTTGTCACATGAAGTATTATGTGCTGTTTTAATTCATTTTTTAATAGTGTATTTTATTCACAGATAATAAATAATGGCTCTTTTTGATTACCATATTTGTATAAGAGAAAATTTTTATTTTTTGTAAACAAAATTTCTGAGAAAATTTTGGAATAGCAAGGTTAATATATATACTAATGAATATGAAATTTGAATATATGTTTTATTCTTACAGTTTTTCTGTCTTCGTGGAGAGTGAGAGAGTAAGCTTTTCTGATTTATGAATTACACATAAAATTTAGAAGACCACAAAATAGGCTCTAGGACTCCAGAGATGAGTACCTCCACATAGACCAAGCATAGATCATGGATAGAATTGTTAATGTCAACTGCACACTAGTAATAGATGACACCAACCCTTACACCCCTATGACTGACCATGGAAGTCACCACCTAGCCAGTGACATGTCCAGTGACTCACCCATGGAAGTCATGGATTTGTTATTATGGAGGCAATGTGACACGTCCAGTCTGTTGCACTTAGTAGTAATGGGGTTAAAGACCTTCAAGTGTAACTTTCAACTCATGATGTCTCTTAAATGAATAATTGTTATCAGATAGCAAATTACTTTCTTGTTTTAGTTATGGTAGAACTAGCAACCCTAAGTAACCATATTTCACAGATTCTTAGTCTGACCTCAGTTCTTTACTGTCTTGTGAAAATACTGTACATATAGTGCATTATTCTTTGAGTTATTATCATGATAGAGAGACTAAAGTATCATTGTAATCAGCAGAACCAAAATGATTGAATACAGTAAAATAAGCGTCTATTGCTAAAAATCATAGTTTAATGTTTACTTCATCAATTTTAACATAGGTCAGCATGACATTGTATGATTTACCTCCTGTGACTCAGTTCACACTTCCCCATTATATCCCTCAGTTCCCACCAGTGATAGAAATGTTGGCCATGGTAATGTGTAGAGCAGAGGGTGCAAAAGATATCTAGGTTTGTATAGATTATAATTGGAATCTTGATGATACACAGTAGCAGTTGAGTGAATATTTGTGAGCCGATTAGGTTTACTAGAGATTCTTGATCGTATCCACAAGTGTGTTAATCAATTCTGTGAAGTAAGAATAGAAAATGGTGAAGATAGGTGTTGGTGGAAAACTGTAAAAATGGATGGAAGATATAAAAAACAATGAGATGTAAACTGTAATAAGAGATCAACCATCAGTGTGGAGCCCATTATCAAGTGGATAATTTTTGTGGTGTATATGAATTACATAATATGTAGAGAACATATCCAACAATGTGATTGTTTTTTGCTGACAATGGAAAACTTATGAGAAGAGTGAAGGAAATTGAGGAACTGCAGAGATCTAGACAATATGTGTGAGTGGATGGCAAATAGACTCCAACACTGGGAAATAAAAAAAAGTTTGGAAAAGATAACAGAAGGTATAGTTATAATTACAAGATTGGGAAGGAAACTATGAATAAGGCACCAAAGGAAAAAAATTGGGGAGTGATGTTTTCAGAGGAATTATCACCAGAAAAAAACATTTTAACAAGATAATTGGTGAAGTTCTCAAATTACTAAGGAATATAATAGTTGTCTTTGCTTATTTATATGAAGAAATGATGAGGAAATTAATTACCACAATAATACATTCAAGATTAGAATATTAACCAGTAATTTGGTCACATGAAAAAAGCACATGAAAAAGTTGGAATGTGTACAAAGAGCAACAACTAAGATGATACCAGAATTGCAAGATCTGCCATATGAAGAGAGACTATGGTCACTGTACTCTAATCTGGTTGCTTTTTGTGCGCATGCTTTTTTACAGATGATTTTCCACTGTTGCCACATCTCCACAGTTCACTAGCCTGTTCTCCAAAGAAGTACTTCCGCACTTTATATATTATTGCCTTACATTGGCTGTAAAGTTGGCCATATGGCGAACTTGCAACAGAACGGCCTATAGCGAGACTGTGTGTGAGAGCATCAGGACTGATGATGCATGAAGTAATGAGGAGGTAGCAGAAGGGCTACACTTCCAGGCTTAGATGGCACATTAAGGATTGAGGAAACCTTTATACAAAAAACACCTCTTGATTTTTACCTCATCGGTGATGTGGAACAAAATTTAGAATGATTTCGGGAATACACAGATTAAGGTAGTAAGAGAGGGAAAGAAATACAGAGACAAAGGGGAAGGAGGTGAAGTGGGGCTGGAGAAAGAGGGAGAACCATTGATGTGGCAATGATTGGAGAATTCATTGCAAGTGCAGTCTCAAACAAAAGCTGCCACTTTAAAATGCAGCAACTATAGCTAGAGTGCAGCTTGCAGCCTTGGAAAGAAGACATGATTGCACTTTACAGATTAATAAGTATAATGGAAATAGAAGATAAAAAAAATCTACTTGTTATGAATGAAAGAGAAACGAGAGGACATAGAAGAAAACTAAAAACAACCACTCATAGAAGAGACATGAAATTTAATTTCCTTCATAGAAGCACTGAGGTATAGAATATATTGGAGGAAGAGGTTATGTGTGCTAGAAATATTCATGACTTTTTGGAAAAATTACATAAAAAACAGTTATGGAGATGGGACAGTATGACTTTAGCTTTTCTCTCATATATCACAATTAGCCAACAACTAGGTAAATACTGCACACAAAAAAAGTAAAAAGTAGAAAGGATACAAAAATTGTAACAAAGATGGTTCCAGAATTGGAAAAATTAACATATGAAGGCAAGTGAAAGGAAATTAATCTGCCAACATTGGAACAAAGAAGAGATTTTATACCAATCTATAAATTTTGGAATATAGTAGAGAAAATAAATAATGAGAATCTTCTGCCAATAGAAGTAGGAAGTACCAGATATGCACTATGACACAGCCAAAAACTGAGAAAAGGAAGGTGCCTAAATAAAATCAAGAAATAAGTTTTCCCATGGAAAAATATAGAATTTTCATGTGAACTGCTCTTCTGATCATGCCAACTGGATGCCTCACCTGATTCTATCTCATTGCACAGGAGTTTCTTCTATCTATCAGCCTTATTTTATCCAACTCCTTAATGAGTTAACCAGTATTCTCAAACATTCATCCCTTTCTATGATAATTCTGGAACTCTCTACCTGCTTCTGCATTTCCACCTCTTAATGATGAATTTATTCAATAGATTCTGTTCATGTATGGCTACCTCAGTAGACCTATTTTTTCTACTTGTAATTTTTGTTACCCTTGGGTGGTATTCCTCTCACTTGAAATACGAAAAAAGCTAAACAGAGATGTGGTATCTGCAAGAGTGTGCACAACTTTAAGAAAAACTGGATGGAACCACATGAGTGTAACTTCAAGTCTCTAAATTACAACTTGCTAAACTGAGAACATTCACACAAAATAAAGATAAATTAGTAAATGTGACAAGAGAAAATTACACTCCACATGAATCCTGGTGGAAGTATTGGTCATGCTTGTTCTTTTCTAATTGGTGATGTGAGGTGTGTGTAATGGCAGACTGAGTCATTGCATGTCTTACTGCCATCACAACTGGCTTCAGAAATAGGACGATAGGTAATAGTAGAGAGAGAGAGAGAGAGAGAGAGAGAGAGAGAGAGATTGCTACCTACCCTATGGTGTGGTCCTCAAACAGAAGTCAGAGTTGACAGAAATTATTCCTCATAGTATCACTAGAGAAAAAAAAAGGCAATGATTTGAAAATGAAGAAGCTTGAGGAATTACCTCACTACTCCTTTCCTTTTCTTCATTATCATGTTTCCCCTCTTGGTCATTGTCATCAGCAGCCAGCATTCATAAATATTCTTTCATAAACTTCTTGTCACTCCTCATCAGCTGTAAGGCAGTGCAGTGATTGTTACATGAAATAGTATTGCTTCATAAATTATTCTATATTTATCATTAAGTGCTGAAGCTTGTTATTTGGTATTCCCACAAGAGGATGGCCAAACACACTTGCTTTGTGCCAATAGTTTATCCTTGCATCCTCTTTCCCTCTCCGTACCTCATACTTCATCTATGGGTGTTTTTATCAATTGTTGATTCAATTTTTATTTAGAATAAGGGTATATGCAATATAGGACAGTAATAAGTATAAATTACTTTTGAATTATAGTGTAAATAAACAATGAGGAACATTCACAAATAAGCTCAATAAGTAGATTGTGGCAGAAAGTTAACCAATGAACTAATGCTTCATGAAAAGGAGAAACCTGATAATAAATTTTGATATTTTAAATGCACCAGATCTCAAGTTTCACTCTCAAGTGGCCATTTTGGTGTGGTTTGCTTTTTTTTGACAGCTAGTATTTCATTGCTGCCGTCTCTCTCTCTCTCTCTCTTTCTCTCTCTCTCTCTCTCTCTCTCTCTCTCTCTCTCTCTCTCTCTCTCTCTCTCTCTCTCTCTCTCTCTCTCTCTCTCTCTCTCTCTCTCTCTCTCCTTTCAGAAATGATTTCCAAAATACTCTTATTCTAATATAAAGAGAGGGAAAGAAGAAAGACAGACAGAGGATGAGGAGGTGAAATGGGGTCAGCAAAGGAAGGAAAGCCCATGATCTATGGAAAGGTGGCAATGGTAGGGAAATCCCTGCTAAGCTCACACCCACATCAAACAAGACTTTTTAGAGTGGCCCAACTATAGTCCTAAATTCTTACCTTCCTGAGTTTCATGTATCATTAGCAGGAGTTTCTCACTGCTTTGACAAATATCAGTAATGTTTACCTGCTTTCAACATGCTGCCTCAAGACTCCAATGGCATCTCTAATGAGATCTTCCATAATTGTGGTACTGACAATGTCATACCCACTGGTGGGTAATGTTTGGCTACCTGAAGCAGTGAGTCCATAGCTGCAGCTACACTATCTCTCACGTATTGCTCACTGCCACTCATTTCCGCCCTGGCCCATGGGAGAATCCATTTTACACTGTTTCAAGATAGAAAAAGGGCCAGCATTTCACCATTAACCCATTAGCTGCAACATACCTTCCAGAATTCATAGCACATAGCTGTGACATACCTTCCAGAAGGCATTTGTTATCTTAAATTAAACACAACATCTCTGGTGACCATTTTTACATGGTGATGTTTGGCAGTTCACAGGTTACCCACTCACACCTATTTCCCTAATCTTTAGTTCGTTCTTTGTCTCCATGGAGGGTAGACTTGATGAGGTCCAAACAGACTGCTTCCGCGCCAACTTGAAATCATCGCCACAGCTAAACAAAGATAAATATTGAGCTCATATTTGGTGTACATTCATTTTCAATGTGTTCTTTCAGATCTTAAGAGAAAATTTAATTTTTGGCCAGTTCACAAAATTGCACACTGAAATTGAAATCATCACCACAGCTAAACAAGGGAAAAAATTGAGCTCATATTTGGTTTACTTGAATGTTTTAATATGTTCTTTCAAATCATAAGAGAAAAAATTGTTTTTTGAAGGATTAAAAAATTGCACACTAAGGAGGGGTCCAGAAATTGGGAATGCCACAGCTAACAGGCTAAGTCTATAGCTTTTATGATATGAAAAGTGTGAATCATAACTATTGTAAATTGTAAAAAGGTACCAATTGGCTAGTATCATATCTGTAAATTTAACGATCATATAGCAAGGACTTCCTATATTATGACAATTTTAAACCCAAGTATGGGTATGAGTAAAAGTAGACGATATTGTGTACTTAAGTACAAGTACAAATACATGTACTTAGGGCCAAGCCTGGTATGTAGGTACCATTGACAGTCAATGTCCGGCAACTCTGCGCATCTCCTCTTACCTACTCCAATACTTCTTGTACAATCAAAATTCAGTTTTTTTCTTTTTTTTTCTTTCATTGTTAGATCTACATATCATTGTTTACTTTACATGAATTTTGGTTAACAATGCTACTGAACATTGCATGGAGGTTGAAGCACCACATGAAATGTTGATGCTATTCTTACTTTTTTTCTTTTTTTCTCCTCTTCATTGAAGTGTATTTCCCTTATTTTGTCTTTAGAAAACATCATTCACCAAAATTACAATACCACCACCAATTTAAAGGTATTTATTTTGAGATAAGGAAGTATAGGGAAAAAGTCAGCTTCTGAACAGGCTGACTGTTAGTTTTGCAATCATCAACTTTAGTGCTACACCTAAGGCAATAAGCAAGTGTGAAACTTGAGAGAGGGTGTATATATTCAATAGTGTTGAATTATACTGACAATCTTATTTTAAAATAATTAAATATGTACACTGGAGCTTTCTAGTTCCAATTATTAAGGGTAATGATAATTATATCTTCAGGCTACAAGAAAAAGTTTACTATAAATACTTCAAGATTTTTCAGAATGCATTACTCTTAAGAGATTGGTATGTATATAATTTATTTAATTTAGTTTGTTTGTTTTTTTACTTTGTTATCTTTATCTTCATTGTCTAATTTGTACAGTTTTTATATCAAAATTTCTCATCAATAAATCCTTACATGTCAATGGATGTCTTATCTTAACTAAGCTACCGTGGTTTTGATCATTATTTTTTATTGTCCAAATTTTATGATCTGTGTCCTTATGAAATGAATATATAGACATGGCAGATATTTTCAGAGTACAAAATTAGACTTTGAACAGGATATTATAGACGACCACATGACCTGCAAAGCAGTGCTTAGTGTACTTACAGTCACTGCCACATGCTATGCAGAACCTTTAGATTTAGTGTAAATGATCTCTTGCAGATACTGGGCAGCCCAAAAAGTGTCTTCGAATCGCAAAGAATGATTTGGCAGCAGATAGTATGGGCAGTATGTGCAGGGTTCAACAATCTTGCTGTCTAGATTGCACAGCGCTTATTTTTCTATGTTTGTGTATTTTAAGGCTAAAGAAGATTGGGTTGCACCTGATGCTTGCTCATTCCCCACTCTATGCCAGCAGACTGGCCCAGTGATGTTCTCCATAACCTCCTAATCTTTGTATGTAGATTGAGCAATTGAAACTAGAACCTCCCTGGGTCAAAGTTTGTGTGAGCTAGGCATTAGTAATTGTTTTCCTTTGCATGCTTAAATTCTCCTCATTGCCTTTACTAATCTTCACAATGTTCTCTTCATTCTGTTTAAATCATTCCATGACTTAAATATATCTAAACCGAAATGATGACTTCATAATTATAATATATATATATATATATATATATATATATATATATATATATATATATATATATATATATATATATATATATATATATATATATATATATTGAGGTAACACTTGATTATATAAGTTTTGCTATTTATAATGTAATCCTAGGTTGTCATTAATTCCTTCCTTAAATCTTTATGTAAATGTAGAACATATCTGTCAGGTAAATTTATGTATGAATAAAAACATAAGGCAAGATTTAATGTTTTGACGTACACATAAATTAGTGGAATAATAATGTAGACATTTTTGTAGGCATGTGTTACTAAGGGGACCGTCCGTTTACAGAATCTTTTGTATACAGCATAATACTGGACACTGTGTATTGTTTTAGAGTTGTTTGGCCTTCAGTAACTTAAGACAAAGACAGTTTTGACTGACATTAGTTTCTCTCATGGATTATTTTTCTTCATTCTTGTGATCATATTTCATTCAAATAATTTTATTATGTTCGTTCACATCACAGTAAAGGACACAAGCTCTTAAACTTTATTAAACTTAAATGTTTTGTTGGCTGAAGACAAAGTGTTACAATGTTGATTTACAAGAATCAGTGTTATATAATAGTCTTCAGAAGTGTTCATTCTGGTTATGCTTCATGACTTCCATTGCCTGTTCTTGTTCCACATCACCCAACAGACTTGGTCCATAGAATCAAGATAAGGAGGACCAATAATCAATATATGTTGATTAACTCACTTACTGGGTTAGGATATTGAGTTCAGTTTATCAGTGTTTTTTTATCAATTACAACAAACTGGCCACTAGAAAATGTATTCTGTTTTGAAAGCTGCGAGTTTAATTTTATCCTTTAGACTTGATGAGTCTTGATAAGTGTTTTAGTCTACTAATTACTTTTATATTTTCATCAAATATGAGATAAAATTCATGAAAAGACTTCTTAGATGCATTTATCTTATCATTCAACCAGCATAGCTATAACTCAAGTACATTTCCTTATCTAATTCTGTTACTGTCAGGGTACATTACATTACCGTAAAATAGACTAAAATAATAGCTTGGAGTATCAAATCTTTTACATTTCAATAATGTTAATTTTGACAAATCAGAAATCTACCTAATCATCATTACATGTTTTATAATTATTATTATTATTATTATTATTATTATTATTATTATTATTATTATTATTGTTATTATCTTTGTTCTTTTATGGTGAGGTTACTGTATAGTAATAGTATAGGATAGTGTAGTTATGGTATACTCAATGAAGTTTATTGCATTTGAATTTCACCGGACGGTCCCCTTGTCACTAAAAAGATTGGAAGTGGATGTTGGGTTTTGAGAAATGTACTGCCTCCTTTTGCAATATTTCAAAATTAAAAGTTTTCCTGTCAAATTATAATATATTCAAAGGACTGACCTAAAGAACATACTATTATAGCAGATATGCACAAAGATTAGATTTGCATTCAAGATTATTCAGTATTGTGAATAAGAAAATTTACTTTTCTTTGTCAAGCTGACAAATCAGGTTAAATACCACATCAAGTTTGGCTTTCTACATGCATTGGTGATTTTCTCTAAATACAATAATTATTTTACAGTTCTGCCAAGCGGACTACGTCTTTTCCCGTCCGGGTAGCTTCAGCAAGTGAGGGAGTGATGAGGTCTCGGGGATCTTCACAATCTCGTCCTAACCATATGAGTATGAGGTGTTAGTGTGTCAATTAACTCATGACACAGCTTAATGTTACAGTGCTCATGGATTGCTATGTCTGGTATAAATTATAATAATTGATTTTGCATTGGAAATCTTAATGTTACGAGCGAGTATATAACAGAATAGTACTAGGAAAGGTACAGGACAACTGAAACAAAGTCCAATGAAACAGACATTACTGTGTATAATGCTGAGGTTCTGCCAGTAGTAGCTCCTCAATACCTCAACTGAGGAACACTGGCTGGTGCACTTCTGACAGTGTTCAGGAGACACTCATGTGAATCACTCTTGAAATTAAGTCAGATTTTGCTCTATGCTAGCTCATGCCCTTATCACTTGTGTATATCATTTTTCTCATGATTTCAAATGGATCTTGGTAACAAAATGTTTTGTAAGAGCAACATCAAGTAGTAGTCTGATGAACAGAGATGAGTTTTCTTCAAACATAAAGTTTTGATGTGTGCACCTCTTTGTGATGCTTATTGATACAGTAGTTTATTTACAACAGAATAACAGAATTTTAATATGAATTTTACTGGAATTCCCCAAAGTCACCACTTTGTGTAGGTTCAGCCAAACAGTCACTTTTATGTAAGAGAGAGAGTGTGTGTGTGTGTGTGTGTGTGTGTGTGTGTGTGTGTGTGTGTGTGTGTGTGTGTTCTCTCTCTCTCTTTAAACTGAAAGTTTACTCCCATTTTTCTGATAAACTTAATCTCAGGATATATTTATTTTATATGTGTGTAGCAGTTAGTGTTTTATTTAATTTCACTCAATAACTAGTTGGTAGTTATTAGCTACCAAATAGTAACAGTGATCTGTTAATGTACTTATACTTCTTACTTAACATAGGAATGGTTAACTATATTGATATTAAAATTTTATCCAGAGTTTACTATTTTTGGGGGTAACATTAGTATATGTCTCTTTGGAATATATATATATATATATATATATATATATATATATATATATATATATATATATATATATATATATGCATACATACATACAGTGGAACCTCGAGTTTTGAGCAGCTCAACATATGAGTAATCTGAGATACAAGCTGTCACCCATTTTTTTTTTCTTCTGTTCCTTTCTTTCTTGTGAGTAGAAACTTGAATTACAAGCTAGCTCCCAGTACGCTGTTGCATGTTGTACAAGTATTTTGTACTTTTTGTGCATTTCTTTTGTCAAACCATTGATCCTAAGCAAGTGACACTATTTAATGACAAATGCCTTACTCACTTCAAAACATTTTGAAAAGGAGGATGAAACAAACTTCCTTGGACAGCTGTTTTGTGAAATGCCATGTAGACAAAAAAAAAAGTTATTCAAAAGTTAAATAAAAAATGTATCAGTTCAATTCAACAATAAAGTATGGCATTAAAAGTGTAATAAGTAAGTTCAGCAATCAAATGAGTTTATGGTGAACAAAAGTAACTGAAAAGGAGAAATCAACTTCTCAAATCTCCACCTATATCTTCCACCAACACTTATCCCCTATGTGGTGAACAATGTTGTAAACAAATCTCTGCAGCCTCCATCTCTTTGCTCCTCTTTCCTGCTCAAAACTTGTTTTCTTCCATGATTAATGTCTACAGTGTTTAGTGCAGGCTCTCCTGTGATTAATAGAGCAGCCAATCTCCTTTGAGTGGCTATTTTTGTACACTGCAGCTGATCAACAGTCCCAAGTAAAAGGTGGGGGAAGGCAAGATGCAGGGGAGTGCAACATCTCATGAAACTCATCCAGTGATCTCAAAGATGAACATACGTTATAAAAACTGTTTTTGTAGAGTATTTGTTGTTTATAAATACCTTCTTACCTAAAAACATAAAAAAAGAAAACAAATTGGGATATTTTTTGGGAATGAATAATGAAATTTATTTTTATTATGAACAAATCGAGATGCAAGCTTCATTATAGAGTGAATTAAACTCTTATCTCGAGGTACCACTGTTTATATGCAGTGAAGACTCAATACTCAAACATCTTGAAAGTCAAACTTTTCAATACTCAAAAGAGTTCGACAAAATGTTTTGTACTCAAACACCCATACATGTAGTTGTGAACAGAGGCTCCCTCACCACCACTGCTGGTCATCCCGCTGCAGTTGTGAAATCTTCATTTTCCTGTTTTCTGTCTGTGGTTTTTCATTTAGAAACTTATAATGGCATCAAAGAGGCTTGTCAGTGGTGAAAATAAGCCTAAAAGGAAGAATGTAATGATAATCTATGAACAGAAAAAAAGAGATTAGTACTGATAAATATGAGAAAGGAGCAAGAATCAGCAATTTTGCAGCCGTGTTGTGTGGTGAAATTTACAGTAGCCACCATTCTAAAGAACAGGGAGGCCATTAAGGGAGCTGATGTGGTGATGGGTATGAAAAAGCAACTTGATTCACCTGGAGCAGTGGAAGATATGGAAAGAGTGTCACATAAAAAAATTCACATTGAAAATTTAGTAAATTTAAGGTTTTGCTAAAGTGAAAACAAATTATCGGACTCATAAGAATCAGTGATCAAACTGAATGAATTAAAAGTTTGAGTATTGAGTTCCCATTGTGTGTGTGTGTGTGTATATATATATATATATATATATATATATATATATATATATATATATATATATATATATATATATATATATATATATATAAAATTTATTTATTTATTTTATTTTTTTTTTTTACACACTTATTGAGGTAGCCCTCAACATTGCTAGGTGTAACATTCATGGTAAAAGTTAGTTATTATAATTGAATACTATTTTAGTATTCATAATGATGGGAGAACTATTTAGAAGACAGCAGTGAAGAAATGGGCAAAACAACAATTCAATAATTTTATGTAATAGAACACTTACATATTGTTGTGTATACAGTATGTATGATATATTCATTAATTTATTCACATGTCTAAAAGATTGTAAAATTGTGCATGTAAATGAGCAGCTGGATATTCTTTACTATATTCAGGAGCTGAGATTGCACAGACAGTATTAACTGATTTTCTCATACCTTGCAAATTGTACACAATTGTTAGATGCGCATATAATGAATGAACTATCTCTTACTTAAACTATAAACTGCTTTAAAAAAAAAAAAGGAAAGAAAAAGTGTCTGAGTTGCAGTGCAACAGGTTTAGTGTTTTTTCTAGTATTCTTTTTCAGCATGGGTAGGTATTTGCAAACATTAGTCTTATAATACAGCCTATAGAACTGACAAGTTTGAAGCAGAGAAAGGTGAATAACCCTCTTGATCAGTATGAAGGAAGTGACAGTGATAGGTAGCAGACAACCAATTGCCAAACATACTCTGCCTGGTTGTCTCACTAATCATCACTGTATTTTTTGTTTGTCATTGATTGATTCATAGCAACAAGCTGTATCCATCTTTATGGACAGACTATATATACACTTTGGTTAGACTGTAAAATTTGTGTTGCTTTTCTGAATGTAACCATCCTACAGAAGTTGAGGGCTACTATCAATTTTAAAACTGTTGAATGATCATGGCCTTTTAAAAGTGAGTGTATGTGTTAGGATAATGATCTCTCCACCCACTGTGTTGTGGGAAATGATGGTTTACAACTGAATCATTTTTCTTGTATCTAAAATCCTCATCAAGTACAATAGGACTAACTACTTCAAAAATTTTAAACAAATCTCGATACAGAGTTCCTTAGATTCATTGTGTCTTTTTATGTAACACTTCCCATAATGTGTTGATTAGATGGCATTGAATCTATGCATGTTATAATGTACTGCATATCAATATGCATATGTATATACATATAGGTTGCAGCAGTGAAGTGGGCTTTTTTGTTTTGCTATTTTTGTGCCCTTAGCTAGCTTCCTTAAGAATAATATATATATATATATATATATATATATATATATATATATATATATATATATAAAAGGTAAAAAATTGCAATTCTACTCAATACGCTTCTGGTCCCTCCTAGTATGATTAAGGGTGTTGATAAATTGATTAATTGATCTGACCAAATTTTGTGTATGTATAAGGTGTTTCAATTGAATGTATCATATATATATATATATATATATATATATATATATATATATATATATATATATATATATATATATATATATATATATATATATACACACACACACACACACACACACACACACAAAGTAAAAGTCTGTTAATCCAAACACCAATGATATGAATTTCCCAATAGTCCCAATTTTGAGAGTGAGGTGGAAATAATATACCCCAGATTAGATTTCTGCGCAAATTCTATTGTGGCAAGTGGTGAAAGTAGATGCTGCTGTCGATACTTGTAGCTCCCTTACACTACAGTACCCCCCCTAACAATAGATATTGCAGTACAATAATTAATTTCCATAAATAAATGTGTTGTTAGAATGACATGGAATTGTGTATTGTCCTATGGAGTTTAGATGTGCGCATGTGAAGAGCTTAATTGATGTTTATTGTAAATGGTGGGGATACATTGATATTGGTGATTATTATTTGTGGTGCAATTTGCTTAAAATTTGTTATGGAATGTCTGTAAGAAATTAGAGGCTATGTTTAGGTTTGGGTGTGTGGATGCAATGGTAATGTCTGCTCATATACAATGCCTGTGGCAACCCCCACCAGTGCTGCCAAAGATGTAATCTGTTTTCAGAGACTTTTTTGTATGATTTTGTTGATTCCTGATCTCTTCTGCAATGAATGTTACTTGACTTCATGCTCCATCATTCAAAAACTCCAATTTCCAATAGGTCCCCCAATGTCGTTAGGCATTAGAGATAGGCATAACTTGAAAATTATCCATTAGCAAAGGAAATGATGTACAGTACCCTCCCGAGTTTCGCACTTGCTTTCTTCTTAAGGTATATTGCTAAACTTGAGGATCGCGAAACTCGGGGTATTGAAAACACTGAAAAAGCACTTATTCATTCCAGCCGGTGAAGAAGCGGACTTTTCCCCCCCCAACGTTACTCCCCTGTCTCAAAATACATACCTTTAAATTGATGGTTGTGTTGCAATTTCAGTGAAGAATGTTCTTGTAAATACAAAAAAGCTTTGATGTATACTTTATTGAAAAGAAAAAAAGAGAAAAGAAATGATAAGAATATTAACATTTCACAACCTCACTCTGGAGCATGGTTCGCTAGTGCGAAGCCTTCAAATCCGTTGCCAAAATCTTCGGGGGCTACTTTATCGTACACAAGCAGATCATCATCATCGTCATCATCATCATCATCATCATCATCATCATCATCATCATCATCATCATCTTTTCAGCAACAACAGCAGGTGTTGTTTCTTCTCGCTTGTCACGGTTACTGAAATATCTCGTGATCAGGGCTTGTTGTTGGTTTTTCATTCGTGTTTTGTACATCTGTTTATATTCATTTAATCCCTTCTAAACTGTGTGGATGCATGTCTCACGTCGGTCAGAATTTGAATCAAAATTGAGAAATCAACATCATAAAAGATTGGCATGGCAATTCACCAGATATTTTTCTTATAGAGAATTTATGGGCTGTAATTAAGGCCAAGTTATGAGACTGTGACACCTCCACACTTCCCAAGCTGGAAAAAGAGCTTCACAAATGTTGGGAAGAGTTCAAGCCTGAAACACTTCAAAGTTTAGCTGATAGCATTCCAAAACATCTGAGAGAGGTACTAAAGAAAAAAGGAAATGCAATAAAGTACTAAGTACTGGGTGGAGTCAGAAAGTTTGTATTTTTTTGTGATCTGACAGGAAATATGCAACCGATACTTGTCAAAGTAGCGTGAAACGCAGGGCGATAATGCGCAAAACTCGGGATGGTAGAATTTAGGATTAAACGTGAAACTCAAGGATCGCAAAACTCGGATAGCGCAAAACTCGGGAGGGTACAGTAGACTATCAATAGATTTACTACATGTTTCACCAGAGAAACATTAGCAACATGAGAAAATCATTGGATGCACGACACCAAAAATTGTCCAAACTTATATGGAGGTCTTGGTGTGGTGGTGTTTTCATGGATGCATCCTGACAATCCAAAGAAACCAATAATCCAACTACTTCTCTTCCCCTGCTCTTCAGGTTAATGGACTTTTACTGTATATATATATATATATATATATATATATATATATATATATATATATATATATATGGTGTGTGTGTGTGTGTGTGGTGTGTATAAATGAGGCTCATATGTGGTGCATAATATATATAATATATATATAGATATATAATATATATATATAGATATAGATAATAATATATATATATATATATACACAGGTGCCTCTCGCTTTATGTGAGAGTTGCCTTCTTGAAGAGGTTGCAGACAACAAAAACAAGATGAATTGAATATTATGTGTATATACTCGTGCATACCTGCTTATACAGTAAGTCCTCATTATACAGTACATAATAATGTGTTCCTGAAAACCTTACCACAGATCAAAATTACTGTATATTGAACCCATTATAACATGTAATAATAGGGAATGTGTTCCAGCTCGTCAAAAGTCACCCCTACAGACATGAAAATACATGAAAATAGTCACATAAAAAAAATGTGAAGTACTGCGCAAAAGAAATAAACAAAAAAAAATTTTCTTTACCTTTCACTTGCCACGTATTCTATCAGATGATGTTCCTCCCAAGGCTAAGGGGCAATAGGGATCTCAGCCCTTACTCATCTTCCGCTGAGTGGGCAGACGAAAAAGAGGGTGTCGTGATAATAATATCCACAAAAACACACTGTAAGAATTTAACCTGTGTTCAGTGGGAAACATGGAAAGAGACTGATTACTGAGGTGGCTGCACGGTGTGGTGGCAGAACGGTACAGTGTAAACAAAACACAAGCGAATACCGTATCTGTGAATTTTTCTTACCGTAAAGAGAATCGAGGGTAGTTATTACCAGATACCATAACTGTGAATTTTTTTGGATAAAGAATTACCATATAATGAGGACTCACTGTATATACCTTATTTGATGGCATATAGGATGCACTTTTTTCCAAAATTTTGGCTCAAAAAATTGCCCTGCATCTTATACATCATAGGTGAAGTTTTAGACCTTCCATAGGCCTTGGATACTATGTGTGTGTGTGTGTGTATATATATATATATATATATATATATATATATATAT
>CM035199.1:10115563-10126469 GCA_020233015.1 Callinectes sapidus | reverse complement strand
TATATATATATATATATATATATATATATATATATATATATATATATATATATATAAAACTTATTCATGCTAGTGTTTTATTTATTCAATACAGTAAGAAAAGTAAAAAAAATCCATGTAATTTCAAATCTGTGGGAACTAAACTTTTGGAAAATAAGGATATTATGTATAAATGAGTGTGTTATTCACCTCGGTCACCTGCTAGTCACCCAGCCAGCCCTTCCCTACAGAGCAAGACCGATCTTCGGGTAGGGCTGAGACCATATCACACACTACACACCGGGACAGCGAGGTCACAACCCCTCGAGTTACATCCCGTACCTACTTGCTGCTAGGTGAACAAGGGCTAGAGTAAGAGGCTTGCCCATTTGCCTCACCATGCCCGGGACTCGAACCCGGGCCCTCTCAGTTGTGAGCCGAGCGTGCTAACCACTACGCTATGCAGGTGTGTGTGTGTGTGTGTGTGTGTATATATATATATATTAATATATATATATATATATATATATATATATATATATATTAAAAGTCTGTTGATCCGAATACTGACGACCCCAATTTCCCAATAGCTCAAAGTTTTTTTAAGATGGCTTGAAGAAATTCATTCATGGCCAAAATTTGGTCTCTTCACAAATTCAAACCAGGTGCCAGATCCCCTGTAGCAGTGAGGATTGGGAGTAGATTCTGCTACCAATGTATGTTTACCTACTAACTCCAATTCAATGAGCAGTAGTACAGTGATAAATTTCTATAAATAAATGTGTTGTTTGAGTGATATGGAAGTATCGTATGTTATGGCCTGTGAACTTTCTGTGCATGCAAGTGAGGAATCACATTATTTATTGTGAGTAGTGTGGTATATTAGTGGTGATGATTATCACATGTGAGACGAATGTTTGTTGATTTGTTAGGAGGTATGTTGACTATTAATGGTGCAAAAGGCTGGAAATTTGTCAAGGAATGTTTGTAAGAGGTTAGAAGCTATGTCTGCATGATGTGATTATAATGCCATCTGTGTAAGAAGCTATATGGTCAATTTTCAATTTCACTGACACATAGTGACCTGTAACCTAACCAAACATTCACCTACTGTAATTATACACAGAAATATGAGGATAAATAAAAGCCTACTACACGTAAAATAAAATGTAGAGAATCGTTGGCATTGCTGCTCACCAATAGAAGCAAGTCAACAATGCTCGTGGCAGCTGCCAATGCTGGCAATTGATTGGCTGGCACAGCCAATCAGGGCCATCTTAAGCCCTTTAGAAGTCCAAAGTGCTTAAGGCTTTGGTACTCCATAAATGTAATAATTCAAAATATAAACATGATAAACCACACAAAATTTTATCTAGCAAAATTAAACAAAACTTACAGTAAAAAAATTTTTTTTATTTTTGTATACTTTCACTTACATTTGGAAAGCTTCATCCTGCTTTTTTTTTTTTTTTTTTTTTTTTTTTTTTTTTACCTGCAAAAATTTCTGTGGAGTCCCCTTTCCCTTGATGCCCTAAGCACATGCTTAATTTCCTTAATAGTAATCCTCCAGCTTTGCAGCCAATGGTGTAATTTATGTTTTCAGAGATTTTGATATGATTTGTTGATTCCCGGTCTCTTCTGCAATGGACATTAGTCAATTTATCACTACCTCACCCAGAAACTGTGATTTCCTACAGGTCCCCCATGATCATTAGTGATGAGAGATAGGCATAAGTTGAAAAGAGGCATAACTTAAAAACTATCCATTAACAAAGGAAATTATATTGAATATTATTTAATTCATTACATGTTTAAACAAAGAAACATAAGCAATATAAGAAAAATTGTTGGATCTGCCAAGCCAAAAATTGTCTGAACCTGTATGGAAGTCCTGGAGGGTACATCCTGATAAGAAACCAAAAATCTAAACCACTTCTGGTCCCCTACTCTTTAGATTAATGGACTTCTACTCTGTGTGTGTATGTGTGTGTGTGTGTGTGTGTGTGTTTGTATATAATATATATATATATATATATATATATATATATATATATATATATATATATATATATATATATATATATATACATAATCCTCAGAGTAAGATGTATGAAATGTATCTTCAATCAGGCAGATGTTGTTATATCAGAAATTTCATTTCCCAAAACAGTAGAGAAACATTCCAGATTCTAAAATATACAAACAGTATTGCATTAAACTGATTGAAATACCTAAGCTTGTTTTATAGTCATAACAAAGAATGATGAAAGCTAATGGCCACGACTGTAGTATTATGACTGGAAGCCAAAGAATATTTAATTTCATGCTGGTGAGTTTATGTATTAACAACCCTACCCTTTTAGCATGTATTCCAAACTTTTAATGTCAAGGATTAAATAGATTTGCATGTATTCCTAACATTCAACTTATTGTCAAGGAATGAATAAATTTGCATATGACAGGACTAGCCTGGATGAACTGGAATGGAGCTATGTCTGTTTTTATTACTCCATTTTGTCATTGATAATACAATGTTAGATTTATAGTTTTCATTGTCTTTTTGACAGACATGTACCCTTGGCATACCGAATGCAAAGGCTTCACCAACAGACATACTTAACATACTTTTGAATACATACATTATTGAGGAATTGAAGACATGGATCAATTACCTGGAGATATTACTGTACATATCTCTTTTTTTTTTATCATTGAAACTATAAAACTATTATAACTCAATATATTGGCTGTCTGTCTATCTTTGTAAATGTAAAGATGTGTAAGTTCAGTACAATGCTTATTACTATATTTCTTCCCTTTGATTTTTTGCCTCATATTATTTGACATTATTGTGAATAAATTAGCATGTATTAATATTCTTTGCCAGCATCTTCCCTTAAAATTTGGTATCTTACATACTTATATCGCATTCATGTTCTCATCCATAAGCTTCTTTTTCCCCATATATCAGCCTGTAGGATTCTAGGGTAGCAGATCAGCCACTACTCCCCACATTGTATGAGGATCAGTAGATTGGAATGATTGTAGTTACTGTTCAATACTGATGATACATGTGCAAGTCTTTAACTTCTTTTTTTTCTTTTTTTTTTTTCTTTTTTTTGTTACAAGGAAATCCTCTGTTTTACTTAGAAATGTAAACTAGATGAAGATCAAATTGTTTTGTTATTTTGACTTGGGATAAGCTCTCAGGGAAAGGTTAATAAAATCCACAATCATTATTTTCATGATGTGTGATATATTAAAAGTTGCATAGCTGGTCGGTAACTGATAAAACAATAACAGCAGCCTTATTGCTAATAAGTGGTGATTAATGATAGCCAATAAATTTATTGCCTGATAACTGAAAAGTTAATAAATCCAAAGTGTTAATACTATAGATAATGATATTAATATTTAAAAAAAAATAATAATAAATTCAAATTGTTATTCTTGTCTTTATCTTAGAAAATTGCATTTTGTGAGGAAGAGAAGAATTGCTATGTTACATTGATTTTGAAGTCCAAGTTTAGAATCTTGGATGTGATTTATAATTTTTTCCTTGTCAGTATGGTCAAGTTTTTAAAAACTGTGTTACTGTATGTGATCTAATAATAGTGGCAGAAAATAAATACTATTGACATTTATTGTTACCAGAAAGAAATGTGGAAAGCAGCTTGGTAGGACAGAGGCCAACTTTGTGGGATATTTGTGGTGCAAAATTTTTAAATCCTTGCAACCGACTTTCAAGATTTTGGATTATAGAACGATTCAAATTACATGACATCAGATTAAGAAACTTTTATCATACATTTTCATCTCATATTGTTGGGGTATCACTATTATGCTTTTTACATTGAACTGAACTGAAATGAGGTGCTTGTTAATGTATTTGTCTGATTAACTCAATTTTCACTCTAGTATTCTTGACAAATCAATATGTATTTATAATAGTACTTGTAAATTCCTTTTTTCAATATAATAAATCAGCTATACAGGCTTACTGTATGATATTAATAATAATGGTTGTTGAGGTTTCCCAAACACACTCTACATATGCAAGCCATCAAGATAAAGTAAAAAAAAACCTAGGAGCACAACACAGAGGTTAATGACAAACATCCCTCAGATTGACTGGTAATTTGTTTTATGCTGATAGCCAGTACACACCAAGGATAGACTGATTTCTTTCAAAGACATAGAACTGTATGTATGTGTGTGGTTTATCATTCACCTATAGTTATCTGCTGGTCATCCAATCAGCTGCTCCTCTATAGAAAGAGCTCAGAGCTTGCAGTGATCAATCTTCAGGTAGAGCTGAGACCACTCATATACACAACACACCAGGACAGTGAAGCCACAACTCTTCAGATTACATCCTGTACCTACTTGCTGCTAGGTGATCAGGAGTTACTCATTAAGAGGTTACTCATTTGCCTTGCTGTGCCTAGGACTCTAAGCCAGGCATTCTTGGTTGTTAGCCGAATATGCTAACTCATACACTACACAGTGTGTGTGTGGGTGGGTGTGTGCAACATTACATTTGTTAATACACATATGTAACCTGATAAAGCTATTACACATACCTATGTACTTTGTTATATAGTGTGTTCTATGAAAACCTCTTCATCTTCGTCTAAATAAGTTACATTTATAACTTGTGCTTCCCATGTTCCCAAGCAGTTTTTTCTAAGTATCAATGAAACATTTAATCATATTATTCAAGAACATTTATACATACAATTAGGATTTACTGGTTGGGGATAGTATAAATAAAAAACAATGAACTTGAATAGGTGATGATGCACTGCAATCTACATATGTATATCATTGCTATCAAAGCCTAATTCATTAAGTGTATTACCCAAAAAAGAAAGGTTTTATATACATGCTCAGACTTTGTTGGCAGAACCTACATTTTACAAATGCATTTGTTAAGTCACTATTTTATAAAGAAAAATGCAAAGTATCCTGGAGCATCATCTCACTGCAGATTCCTGATCTGGTGTCATGTGATGTTTCTTCTATTAGTGTTGAAAGTTTTACCCATGGTTTTCTACTGGAATTTGTGTTTTCATTCATACATGTGTATATCATTAGATTTTGATAACTGTAATATACTCGGTAAGATGAATATATATATATATATATATATATATATATATATATATATATATATATATATATATATATATATATATATATATATATATATATATATAAACATAACTCAGTGAAAAGTATCTTAGCAAGTTTACTAACTGTGATAGTTTACTCACTTGTCCTAACTTAATTCTGTTGAGCTGTTAACAGAATTTCTGTGTATAAATTTAATCCATCAGATCAGGGCAGCAACTACTTTATCAAGATGTGGGAAACTTGAGGAAACTGAGGAGAGAAAGGAGAAGAGAAAACTTTAATTTTCCTGCAGATCGTTTCTTTTTAATGGCCTTTATACCTATGGGTGGATAATGCCATCACTTGGTACAGGTGTTACTTAGATTGCTTCATATGAACTATGGAGTTTTAAGGGAGAAGAGTTCATGCTGGGATGTAAACAGTCTGCAGTTGTAATGAAGCAGTAATGATATTAATGTTGATGTTGAAGAGATGTGACAATTTCATAGCCAGAACTATTTTCACATACAATTGTATGTGTTTTCTTTTCACTTGCATTCACCTTACATTTTAGATATTTTTCATATTATTTCACAGCATTTTTGTTACATTCATGTGCCTGTATGTACACACATAGACATGTAGATTCACATATCCATATTCATAATGTATGCACATACATCTGCTATCTAAAAATTTCTTCCCCAGCATTTCCTCATTGGCTGTGGTGTACACTAGCTTCTTTATACTGACTCAGTCCCATTTTTCACCATTGCGTTATGTTATATATCACAGCATTAGCCATCCTTTTCTATAACCAGCTTTCATCTTCCTATGTGCTCAGGCCTTTATGACCTGACACTTTATTCCATGCCTCCTTTTCTTGGTCTGCCTTAAGTAATTTCTCTCCTTACCATTTTTTTTTATATGACCATATGATCATGTCACTTCTGGATTTCTGAAATTTTTTTATCTGATAAGCTGGAAATGTTTTAGTAAGTCTGGTATGTAGAAAACAACAGACTAGTGAAATACCGGTAGTAAAGTGCAAGTGTAAAATATGCAAAGTTTTATATCCTTCAACATTTATTAAGCACACATCTCACACAGAAGGCGTATTCAGATTATTTATGAATCGAGAGATAATATGGTTTTCTATTACTTCAGTTAACCCTTTTCTCCTCCCAAGGCGTCTTCTGACTGGTCAGATCAGACTTACAGAGGCTCCACAGTAATATCATGAGGGTCAAAGCTCTCTCTGATCCCTACATGTTGCAGCTCTGTATCAGATTCTATATCATGTCTTAAGATACTGTAAAGTGGTACCTCTACTTATGCTGTTTTTAATTACAAGAGATGTTAGTGAAACAAAATATAAAGTGATTTAAGAGTGTGCGATACAGTTAACTATGTTTTGTATGAAGTTATTTATTGTACAGTAAAGATGCTGTTATGTGCAATAGCTTCTAGTCCATGTCCTGTACCTTTTTTTAATATTGTCAATGCACCCTATACAGTCATACAGAATCCCATGCACTTGGGTCTTCTCAGGCCTATTAGAATAGTTATAGAAAGCTTCTATGTATTGAAACCACATCTGAGAACTAGAATTGCTTCATGTAAAGTTGTATGACTATATCAACCTAGTTGTTCCAACGAAGTCTCAATCTCATTGAGCACTGCTGGACCACAATTCAAATAGGTTAATTTTCATGAACATAGATAATATAAGTTGAGAATCATGATAGCTAGGTTGTATTCCAGTGTGTGCTACTGGTTATGTTTTCTAGTTGATGTATTACTTATGTCCCTTGATTATGTTGTCATTACTGACTCCATGATCTTTAGAAAATTGAGTAAAAACAGTTTGGGCTGCCCTTTTTAGTAGTATTTTCTAGAACAAAGGGATAAATTTATTTACATGAAAAGTTTAATGTATTTTCATACTCTATATATATATCAGTAAACAGTTTGTGCCAGACACAGCATCAAGAGCAACATGACTGGAGTTTCTAATCAACAGATACATCTCATACAGAGCATTGTAAGATCATGATAATGATACTGGCCTGCAACTGATGCCATGATAATTGTGAATGATAAAAGGTACTGTAGAATATTGGCAAAATAACTTAAGGGTGTTTTTTCTGCAGTATTAAGAGTATGTATGTGTACATCTAGAATACTCAAGTCGTAACTTGTTACACTATGATGACATTTTAATGAAATGAAAATAGCTTTCAGTACTCCAGTTTATTTGCTGCCTGTATGTGTATATCAGTACAATAAAATTTAAAAGAATATTGACTGGTTATTACTTCATGGCTTCAGCAGTGTTAAAGCTACATATATTACAATTTTACCCAAAAAACTACATATGTACTAAAAACAGTATCATTCAAAGGAACTGATTTATGTATCTATTATAATACAATGGTCCTGTGTGGTTGTGTTTGCTCATGTTGTCTTGGATTGTTTTTTTAGGACATCAAATAAATACCATGGATATTTGTACCAAAAACACAATTTTTCCATAAGGGTCACAAGAGATAATTATAATTATATAAAAGATATTATTTCTTCATTATATCTTTTTCAGAGCATAGTTCATGAATTTTATTTGCAAGATACCTTTTATGGCCTCTCCACTGAAGACATTTTGAAAGCTGCAGCTGCACAATAAACATAAAGGTACCACACATGAAACATTTTCAACTGTGTTATTTGTAATAGTCTTTACAGGGACTCAGCATGAGCATGTGAATATATCATCTTCCTTCCAGGACTGCATAAATACTTCTTCAAGGCTAGGTATGGTGCAGGAATATATGAGCATTCTCAATAGGAAACCTTATTAACCAGTTATCAAGAAAGGCATCATATCAATGAGAGCAAAAGTCTTGCTTCACATATTTGTACCACTATTTGGGAAAAAAATCAGCATGTATATAACTTCATACTCTGTCATTGTCTTTATGTATATGTTCTTACTGTGTTATAAAAAAAAAAAAAAAAAAAAAAAAAAAGGAGAAACCATATCTTTCTTTATGTATGAAATGTCAAAATTGATCTTTGATATTATCTGAGGGCTGCCACAGTGCAGTGGAATCATGCATTTTGTGAGGCAAGCACACAGATTTGAAATCAACTCAAAAAATAGTTTTCAAATGCTAAATCTAAAATCCTTATTAGGAGCCACCATCTTAACTCTGATAGACCAAGGAAATTGGATATGAAGATTTAATATTAAAATATGTTGTGTAGTATATTATTCATTGCATTTATGAATTGTTATGTAATGACTAGGAGTACAAAGGGTCTAAAATCATCTTGGATGCTGATGGTGTTATGTTCCAGATATATGTACAAGGCACTATCCTTCTACTCAGGCCAGGGATTTGATCCCAGTTGGCAAAGGCCTTATGTGACTAAGATTTATTCCACATATATGTATTTCAAATTCTTCTACATTTATGATCTCATAGAAGGCAATAAAGATCCCCATTACCATCTTGGTGGTTATCATCCTATGTTCTCTTTGAAGATTGTTTATTAGCAAAATGATAGATGAAGTCATGAATTCATAGAAGCCACAGGGGTCCAGATGAAGAGAAAGTCATGTAGTGACTGAGATTACCAAAGGCTTCAAACATTATCTTGTTATTTCATGGTCAGCATAGTCCCATTGCTTAAGACACTGTCCTGTTCTCATCATGGGGTCCAATCCCAAATCCAATCTCATAGCTAACGATTAATCTTGCTCTCAGATCAATTCTTCATTGCTTCTCCATGTGGCCTGAAGCACCATTATAACTCTTTATTTCCCCTTTATGCGCCACAAAATAGTTGTAAAGAGGGAAAAAAATTTCCCATAAGAATATACATAACATTTTCACTGATATCAAACCTGACCCTAATTTTCTTAAATTGAGTCTAGTTTTTGAGATATACACAGATGTTCAGTGTTTTTTAATATTATGACAATACACACACACACACACACAATATATATATATATATATATATATATATATATATATATATATATATATATATATATATATATATATATATATATATTGTTGCGGCGGCGCTTAGTGTGAAGATAGCGTTGGCAATGCTATTAGATTGGCAATGATGACATTGGTGCAGAAGTGGTAGTGAGGGCTGGAGTTTGCGGCCAGGTGGATATCTTGTGCCTGAGTGGCCAGTAGAAGGGACGCGACCAGGACGCGGCTAGAGGGGACAAGGGAAAGGGGGGCTGTTGTCAGCAAATAGTTTCGGCCCGCCGGGTCCGGCGGGCGGCGACAGGAGTGCCAGTGAGGGGAGAGACGAGAGAAGAAGAGGTTGGGGCCCAGTGAGGTGAGAGGACGCCAGCCTGCCCCGCTCTCCCTGAGGATGAGAGCGCCTGCCTGTCTCCCTTGAGGACGCGATCCTGCCCTGTTTGTGTTGTGGCATAAGTACTGTGTGCCATCCTGTATTAACTCTTGTGTGCCAGTAAAGTAAGGAAGTAGTGCCTTGCCTTTAACTGTATTCCTGCCTCTCTGAGTAAGTCTGGGGTCTGTGGGTCTGTACCTCGCGTCCCTCGCTAGCCACGAATCTTCGCCGAGAAGTGTCCCTGTGTGTGTATGCTGCCGACCCCGTCCTGTATGCTGTCCTGAGGGTGACGCTGTTGGTACTTGGTAAGAGTGTACCTGTCGTCGCCTTGGAAGCTGTGTGTTGGTGTGTGTGGACGGGGGGCCAGCATAACAAGTGGTGTCAGGAGTTTTTGGGATAGTTTGGCTAGCGAGATTGCCGGGTACAAGGCACCATGGCGGACTCAGACTCGAGAGGCAGTGAGAAGCCGGAAGGCAGGTTTGAAAAGGCTGGAAGCCTTGCTCGTTGAGTTTGCACAGAAAATGGAACAGGGGTTCAGTGAAATTAAACAGGACATTAGGGCAGTGGTGGTGCAATTGGATCGGTCGATAGAGGCGTTCGGGGAGGAGCAGGTGGCAGCGAGACGACGTTGTGAGGGAAGCACTGAAGTCCGGAGCAGAGTGGAGGAAGTTGTGGCAGCCCAATCCCCTGTGTCAGACCAGCAGTTGTGTGGCGTGACAGGCCACTGTGAGCCGAGAGTCTCTGTTGCCGACATGGAGGAACCCTGTTCGTTGGGGCTGGACTCCCTGTTTGGGAATGCAGCGTGTGATGACCTCGGAAGGATGCAGCGGAAGGTACGTGGAGAAGTCGTACCACTGGTCCTTGAGGATGCTGTTAAACAGGTCGAGAGCCCCGTGACGAGTTCGGATGTCGAGGAGAGACTGGAGCTGAACTGCGGAGTCGTGAGAGAACGTGAGGCAGCGGGCGCCACTGAAGAAGGCGGTGGAGGCCATGCAGCGGTGAACAGCTGCGGTGATGAGGACGGCGGCGCGGGGAAGATGGAGAGCGGGCAGGACGGGCAGAGCGGACGGGGCGAGGCTGGCACGCAGAGCGGGCAGAGCGAGGCTGGCACGCAGCGAGACGTCGGGCAGCATGTCCACCAGAGGTTGGGGTGGACGGAGGAAGGCGAGGTGCAGCCGTGCAAGGAGGAATTCTTGCTGGAAAGTCCTGCTACCGTGGACTCGGTGAAGCAGAGGGAGAAGCTGCACATACAAGACGGTGTGTGGCAGAGGCACTTGAGGGATGCAGCGACACAGCATGTCCACCCGGTGCTTGGGCGGACGGAGGAAGGCGAGAAGTCGTGCGGGGAGAAGCAGCACGTGCAAGACGGCGTGTTGCAGAAGGGCGTGGAGGATGCAGCGACACAGCAGACGTGGCTGATGGTAAACCCTTTCTC
>CM035199.1:10080263-10114362 GCA_020233015.1 Callinectes sapidus | reverse complement strand
TTACTGCATTAGTCATAGATAACTGTTTTATTGAGGATTAGCTCCCACAGTTCTTACAAAGAATACTTCTTATACATGTCTATAAGATATAACTGGAGTATGTATGATGATGATGTGCTGATAATAGTGGCTGTGATGACCAGCAGGCTGCTCTCACACCTCCCAGTGTTTATGGCAGCTGTAGAAAAAAAGATCAAGTCATAACATCTTCCTAATAAAACATTACAGTTTATATGTAAATTATAATGTATTCCACAAAATTAAATGCCTCCTTTGTGACTCTTACGTAATGGCAGAACAGTGAAGATCAACCATAACCCTCTCAAATCTTAGTAATCACCTTGGCCTACATACTGTTGCAGTCACATTTCCATGAGTGTCCTGGCAAGATTTAACAAGCGGAGAGACACTTTCAAATTAATATCCTTACATTCCCTACTGAAGCATATATGAAAATTATCAACACTCATGTTTCCTAAGTCTCGTAAACAAAGTATCCTAATACCATCCCATCTCAAGTTGATAACCAAGTATCCTAAAACTGTCTCATCTAAAGCTGAACTCAAAATCCAAAGGCCCTCCTTTCACTAATGTTGTGAAAGTTTGAAAGGTATTCAAAACCTGAAGGGCATTTCATAGAAGACACTGCATTACAACTGTTCGGGGATATCAGCTTATGACACACTTTATCAAAGGCACTGAACAACATTCATGGCACTAGCACATTGTAGTTCATGATTCTTACTTAGAAGTGTTCAATGGAGAGCTGATTCTTATAAAAAGCTATTGAATTTGCTTGGATATTACAGGAACTATCATAACACAGTTCTGGGCATTATTTTTCTTATGTCACATTCTAAGGCACATATACATATACTTAAATTATTTTTCCTATAAATTCTTTGGAAAAAAAATGTTACATATAATGAAAATCTAGTTATCATTATAGAAAAAACAAATAGAAATAAAGACTAGAAATCAATTTGGTGATGGTCTCTTTAAAGAATTAGGGTTTATGTCTTTTACAGTCCCATACACCCTCTTTTCTATTGTTCCCATGAGGATGTATGTCCACTGCTCCTAAACTTTTAAGTAATATTGGGAATTTACAAGGGCAGCATTGGTTTCATTCCTAGAAGCACTTGTGTTTCTGCAAATACTGGCAAATAGCACCTGCTCATCTCAGTTGTGATTAAGTAGAGAAAGCACCTAGAGCTGTCAGGATGGTTAAAGTCTGATGGCCTTTTGCAATGTTGTTTACTCATAATATTTCCACCACATAATTCTGCATTTTCTTATCACTTCAGGAGTTTATTGGAGACAATTTAGAAATCTATAGCACCATGCTCATGGCTGGCTGAGATACAAGGTGACACCTGGTGTGAATGCAGCTAACTTTGGTATTGGGGCACTGAAATATCTTAGCCAAACTCTTAACACTGGTTGTTGATAAAATAATCACAGCATCAATTCCTGCTATATGGGATTGCTGTGATCACATTTATCCAATTGTCTCATATGTATATCCTTTTTTTAGGCGATTCACAGCTATTTATCTATCGTAGAACTATTATGGCTGTGCTTCTGTGTGGGTTCTCACAAAGTGTCATTTACAGATATACATTCACATAGACAATAAAAATAAGCTTTTGGTCATACATCATACTCTTTCCTTGATAAGAGTAACACAATACATGTTAGCTTTTGAGTGACATGAGAAAAAATATCTCTAATGTAAACTCACCTCTGGTACTTTGTATGGTAGAGATGATAATGAAGACAAGAACAAGGCCCTGGAAGATCACACTTGGGCTTTGGTACCAAATGATGGCAGCAACATTGGCAAGTCTTCCATACTGTCCTAGAAGCAATCCATTGTAAAGAGATGATAATTCCACCCTGAAATAAAGGAAACAAATACATGAATAAATAAATAAGATAATAATAATAATAATAATAATAATAATAATAATAATAATAATAATAATAATAATTATTATTATTATTATTATTATTATTATTATTATTATAAAAAAATAATAATAAACCATGGTGATAACAATAAATAGATAACAAACTACTACTACTACTACTACTACTACTACTACTACTACTACTAATAATAATAATAATAATAATAATAATAATAATAATAATAATAATAATTATCATTATTATCATTATTATTATTATTATTATTATTATTATTATTATTATTATTATTATTATTATTATTATTATTATTATAAAAGAATAATAATAACCATGGTGATAACAATAAACAGATAACAAACTAATATCAAGTAAAAATAAATAACATAAACATAATGAATAAGTAACTAATTTGACAATGTTATAGTATACTGTACATTAGCAAGTAGATAAATCAAATAAAGTTGAGTCTCGTGTTATGAATCTAATTTGTTCCATAAAGTAGCTTTTATCTTCAAACACTCACAGCTTGAAAACAAATTTCCCCATCTAAAATAATGGAAATCCAATTCATTCATTCCACATCCAGAAAATATCAATATAAGAATCAATTAACATGCTATTTTATGCAAAATCAAAGCAATTTTCTAACAAATAACAATGATAAATAACATACAGTGGTCCTTAATATATCTGTAGACAAAGTAGCACTTACACAGTGGTACAAAAGCTTAAACCAGGGCATGAAGGTGTGTGTGTATTTACGTAGTTGTTATTATACAGACTCAAGCAGGGTTCATAGCGCCCTGTCTCCATACCTCCATTTATCCAACATCTCCTCAAATTTATGTATGCTGATTGCACTAACAACCTCCTCATGTAATCCATTCCAAACATACACAGTTCTTCTAAGTGAAAAACTATACTTCCTAATGTTACTGAAACACCAACTCTTTCTGCTCTTCTTGGAGTGTCCTCTCATCTGTTTATTCTCTTCTTCCATCTGCACCTGGTCCTGTTTCTCTATCTTTTCAATGCCATGAACTTTTTTTCAAAGAGGAACAGCATAAAAACTACTAATGTACTGCATACAATAACATTTTCCCTTTTTAGATATATATTTTATAAAAGTTGTGATGAAAATATAATGTGTCTCTCAATGACCAAGTTCATATGGCTATGATACAAGTTGTTAAAATAAAATTACTCCACCCACAGTACTGTCGTTAAAAGTCCTAGAGACAAACTAAAGATAATCACTGTGTGAGACTAAGGATAGCATCTAGGGCTGAGAGCTAGAATGGCCAATGTCAAAAAATGGCCAATCATAGATAAGCAAACCACTAAACTAGAACTCATTTGCTATAATTACCCAATTTCTAATAAAGGCTGCATAATATTTCAATGCATTTTTCTCAAAACATGGATTACTGACATTGGCCCTTTTAGTTCTCAGCCCTAGATATCATAGTCCTATCTAGGTACTTTGTCGCTTTACTTCAGTATTTTGGATTTACCAGAATCACCAAATGAAAATAGATGCAATATAAAGTTCCCATATATATGTACAGTACTTATCTACCTGTCATGAAACCTGATCCATGAGTACAGCATAATTATTGCTCCGAAGACACTAAATTCTGAAAAAGAAAGGAAAAGAAGAATGCAGTTTTGAAACATGTACAAAGTTAGCAACATTTGTGATCAGAGCTCCTACTGACATGAGTCACATTGCTCAAACTAAAAGCTTGTTCCTTTTTCATTTGAAAAAATCTTTCAGAAAATAACTACATGGCAACTTAGATTAATCCCATATATTTTGAAAGCGGAGGGTAACAAAATCAGAGTTTGACATATTGACATAAGGTAAATCTTTTCTTGCCCCTTCTTCTTCAGCTAAAAAATAACTGTGTTTGTTTTCAACAAAGTGTTCTACTGAGATGATGTGAGATGCCTGGAAAACATACAGACCACAACTATACAGCATGAATGCTTCAATAGAATGGTGAAATTAGTTAAAAAATATGCTGCATGATTGGCAGTGAAAAGACTGTGAGTGTGTTAGTGAAGAAATGGAGCAATGAGGGATGCAAGGATTTGCCTCACTACAAACAGTAGTGGGCGATCTTTTCTTTTTCTTTTTTATGTCATTTTGCTGTAAGCCAAGGATATACCTATATCTGTCTCTTAATGTCATGTACAATGTTGTCATTGCTCCCATTCTCACCAACATGCTCAGTCTTTTCACTGCCAATAGTTATGAAGTGTACTTTTTATTTGTCTCACCATTCTATGATGCAGTAATCTTTGTCACTAGTGGTTCTGGTAGTGGCTCTAGAGGGGTTGCACAAGGAGATGAAGCCTTTGGAGATTAAGCTCTCTTGGCCCAAGACCAAGGTTCAGGTGTTTGGAGGCTTATTGGATGAAACAGAACAGTCTGTCCATGCATGTGGCAAGGACATTGAGACCTCAGAAAATTTCATATACCTTGGTAGTGTAGTGCATAACAAAGGTAGGTCAAGCTAGGAAATGGTACAGCAGATTGGCCTGGCTCATGGCGTTATGAGCTTGTTCAGCACTTACACGTATTTGGCATTGTTGGCACCCGTACAGACAGATGAAGATTCAGATCTTCAAATTGCTGGTGATTCCAGTTTTACTGTATGGTTGTGAGACATGGACACTGAATATTGACCAGCAGAGGCAAATTGATGTCTTTGGTACTAGATACCATCACAGGATCATGTGGTACCACTGGTATGACTTCTTGTCAAATCAGTGATTGTTCTATGAGACTGATTTGAACCCCATTCCCAGCACATTCCATCAATACCCACTGTGGCATTTCGCATGCTACCTGGAAGCCAATCCTGCTTATATGGTTGTCTCTGAAAGAGATAATCCAGCATGGAAGAGGCCAAGGGGATGCCACAAGTCAATACCTCCTGCTGGGAATTACTTAATTAATATGGGACGGGAGCCTGTATGGAGACTCTTGAGGCATGACCACCAGGAGTGGTGCCATCAGGTAGGTGAGGTGGTGCCCCCGTTGTATGCCCCCCGTAGTTGATCGATTCTAGTAAAACTTGCTATGCTTTGTGCTATGTTATGCAGCTATGTAGTCATGGCCTGTATATTTTCAAGGCATCCATATAATCTAAGTAAAACACTTTATTTAAAACAAACACGTTTTTTTTTAGCTGAGACAAGAAGTGGTCAGAAAAGATATTCTTTCTCGTATGTTAATATGTCAAACACTGAATCTATTACTTTATTCTTTCAAAATATATATGACTAACCTAAGTTTGTGCAATGTGAAATGTTGGTGGAAGTTCTACTTATGAATGTTACAAACTGTATATAATAATGGAAGGATGATCAACACAGAAACCAAAACTGTTATATGCAAGTTTGCTTCTTTGGAGGTTTGCAACAAATACAAAAATCAGTAACTTGCATCTTAAGAACAATGAATGCATGACAACTTACCAACTGCAGTTAATAAGCACATTATGTACAAGTAGACTTCATTATCCTTGATCCCTGCAGCTGGGGCGAAGGTGTGGGTGAGGGTAGACCAACGAACATACCCCTCACTCAATAACAAGGACACTGCGAGCTTCACATAGAACTGGGGTTCCTGGAAGAAAATACTTGACAATAGAAGAGAACAACATATCATACACACTTCCTGCATTTATAACATACCAACTTCTCGCTCTTTTGTAACTGGGAGTACATAATATTCTTCACTCAATCACGACAAACATCACAAATGTGAATGCACTACAAAAATAATAGAGTACAATACTCACAAAATTGTCAGCATTGAATAAGATGTGCCTATACACTGCAATGTCCTGAAGCAGCATGTCCATAAAGATGATACTCTTCTCACACTCCACATAGCGATCCACTGTCTGGCCACACGAGGGCTGCAATCATGGCAATGTTTTGTCACTAAGATACTTTGATGAAACAGTCATAAGCAGCATGAAAATACAATTAGAATATACTTGGAATGTTTGAGTATTTAATTCTTTTTTTATGTGAGAGGAGTAAACTACGGGGACTCAAAAGAAAAAAATCCATAAATAAGAGATCCACTGAAAGGAAAATAAACTCACTGATCACTGATCAGAAGCACAGCACTCACACACTCCAAAAGCTTGATGAAATCTCCATCACTCTTCTTGAATAACGCTTTGGCTGGAGTCAGACAAGTAATACACCTGGGTCGTTTAGTCCTGCTGGCTGCCATGGTCAGGGTTTGAAGGGCCAGCGCCGTCCCGCCCACTCCTCCACCCCGCTCAGCAGCCAGCTGGCCCTGACGGCTGCTGCTGCTGCTGCTGCTGGGCATGTTTGCTAATTTCATTCTTTTATTAATTTTCATTTAATACTGTTAGTACATATTTCTCCACTTTATTATAGATTTCTTTTCTTTTTAGTGGATGTTACTTAAGGCTTAAGCAACTCAACAATACCTTTTTTCACTTATTAGGTACATGGGACAACCATCTATTCATCTTTGCAGGTATAATGAATGATAAAGATGATGATGATAATGATGATAATAGTAATAATAACAATGATGATGATGATGATAATAGTAATAATAACAAAAATGATACTAATATAATATGGAATCCGGCAGCCCTGTTGGTGTGCCAGCCTTCCTCCACAGCAATCTCTCCACTGCGCAGTGCGCACTGCTCCTGTTTAACTCCACCGGCGACGAGGACTCTCAGCTGACGACTCCATCTCCACCGCCAATATGAGCAAGCTGATCGCCAGAATTCCGGTATTGGCCAAATGTAAGTCAACTAAAAGACGTCCTGATGCCTTCTGATGTGTTGCAGAGCCGGCGATGGGGCAGGCTGTGAGGGCACCTATGCCATAACTGCAGCGGCGCCCCCGGTGGATGGGATCGCTATTTTGTTGTGGCTATTTTATGGGTCATTCTACAGGGTATTGTCGCATTACATATACGATTCCTCAAGTGTGTAGTGTGTGTGTGTGTGTGTGTGTGTGTTGTTGAGGCGGGGGAAAGTTATGGTGGCGGTCGTTGTGGCTGGCAGGGGTTGTCTCGGCTCACCCTGATTGTTGTGGTCTGCTTGCCCTCAGGGAAGGAGACGGTGGCGCTGAGATTGATAGTAAATTTTACATCAGTATGAAGAAAACAAAAGTAGTAAGTCTACAAAATTTCCAAATCAACTATTGTAGAGAAGTAAGTCTGATATGGAATGAAAATCGTCGTCCTAGTCCTAAATATTGATTAATTACACCGCGTAGATTTTGTCATTGGGTTGCTTGTTTGGGGTTCTAATTAGGGAATTTAAAAGCAAAGGTAATATTGAATTTTGGGTAAATTTTTACTTTTACACCAGTCTCTTAATTTCAGACTAAACTATTTTTCCCTGGTAGGTTTCGGTGTGTTTTGAATTAATCTGCTTGTAGTTTTCCTCGCAAATCAATAGTTGTTTTGGGAGGCCCTCCCAAACCCCAACCCTGAAATTAGTGCTTTGCAACAAAAACAACAGGCAGATTAATTCAAAACGGACCAAAATCTATCAGGGAGAGATAGTTTTGTCCTCGCCAATGAGAGACGCTTATCATTGTAGTAAGTTTCGGCCTCACCTGTACTCCAAAAATCACTAAAATGTTAAAATTCTATAATCTGCGAACTAAAGTAGTTCATCACGCTATACAACCATTCAAAATGAAGTAAATAACCTCACCTTTATGATGAAACTACCATTTGTAGCCAGCAGTGCTCTAAGCTAAAACGTTACACTAACTAAATGTAACCTAGTGGGGATAAAATCTAGCCCTGGAGTGCTCTTAACTGAACTTTGTGGGCTCTAACTGAACCTTGCAGGCTCTAACTGAACCCTGAGGGCTCTACGTATTAGCCAAAAGTTATCATCTTATTGGAAATTGGTGTGTAATGCATGACGCATCTCTCACAGCTAGACATCTTCCAAGAGTGATCTGAATATTTCAAACAAAGTCTCCTCTATGTCCTCAAGAGGCTGTGGTTGGCAGAATCAATTATGTATTTTTCATTGGCCCCTACACAAACCAAAGAACCAATCACTGTGACTAATTTTGGCACCTGCACAGAATATTGACACATGCGCATATGAATGAATTCACGCAGACCAACAGTTAATTAGCCGCGAGACAGAACACACGCAAGGTGCTACTGGGTGGTTAGTCCCCTCCCTTAAATTTGGTAAATCTTGAAAAAACTGCTAGTGCCATTATTAATTATTTGCAGGAGTTATATATGAGGTTCAAATTGTTCGATATGGAAAGCTCTAACAGATGGGAAGGGTATGAAAAGCCAACTTGAGACTGGTGTAAAAGTAAAAAAAATACTGAATTTTGATATTTGAAGGACTCGGAGTCAAGCCCCAAGGAGGTGAGTTAAGAGGGCATTGGTAATTGGGAGTTTTGGGTGGGGAATAAGAAATGAGCAAAATATGGGACAATTTCACATATTACAATCTTTTATAGCCTAATGTATCTGTGACTCCCAACCCTAGGACACTAACAAATATAACCTAACCTATCCTATCTTACCCTATACTATCCATGGGGCTGCACCCCTCCCTGGACTGTCCCCACTAGGACACTAACCTAACCCTACAATAAACCTAGTGAAATGCCTGAAAAATTACACCACTATGCTTTACCAGTGAGGTGAAAAGATTCTCAAGGCAGAGATGTGTACAGCTTTCCAGTGTCATTAACAAACATGTACGTCTATATGTTGCATCTTTTTAACACATGGAACCTCTTCTGGATGTCTTTATATTGCATCTTGAATATTGCTATTGCTAATTATCTCATAGTTATTTTCTGCCGAAACTGGCATTGTAATACATGGCTGACAAATACTTCAGTATCACAAAACATTCTTGTCTTGTAAGTTGAATCATTGAGGAATTCAATATAGCAGCACTATAACCTATGAGAAAGAAAATGTGGTGTAAATTAAAGAACCAAACTATTTTTTTTAACTTGCATGTAATTAAGTGTTATATTTCTTCATTATGTGCAAATTTTATATCTATTGGCTTTCAGAAATTAATATTTTATTGATTGATCTATTGTTTTGTTTTACAGCGGCTGTAGATTCTGCTACACCAAAATTGAACACATTTATGCGATATGCCAAGGTGGAGTTGGTGCCACCCACACCAGCTGAGATTGGTGGTGTTGCCCAAGGATTCAACAACATAGTGAAGAGTGCAAAGACAGGTGCCTGGAAGAATATTGCTGTTAAGGTGAGGCTTTGAATCATACAGGCTAATGAAGACTGCTGCTTAATTCATAGGAGTCAAAGTTTGTAATAATTGTTCACTGATATTTTGGTGATATTTATGAACACTGAATACAGTGGTATCTCGAGTTATGAGTTTAATTTGTACTGTGGTGGAGCTTATATCTCAAATTGCTCATAACCCAAAATAATTATTTCATTGAAATTAATTGAAATGCCATCTGTTCCAACCTCTACCCCTCACCATAGCTGCCACAGCTATGGTGACAACAATGATAGCCAAACCAGTTAAAAGTATACATTTTACAATAACACAGGGACATAAAATTTGGTTGTGGGAACATATCTTGCCTTGTGTGATGGAAGTGTATTAGAAAAATTACCTTTTACAATTTTTTTTATTTACTAACATTTTTACTTGGCAATCACAACTCCACACATAATTTACCTGCTATATCCTGCGGTTTGCCATTACTTTGTAGATGAAATCGTTAAGATTAGTGATCATGGATCAAAAGTAGTAGGTTCAAGTTTGATAGATAAAAAATTAATTTTCAAAATCATACTTACTGGGGAACAGAATATGAGTTCAATAAAGTACAGTGGACACTAGATACTCAAGCTTAATTCATTCTGAATGGCTGTTTGAGTATCAAAAAAGTTCAACTACTTATACCTATAATATATCAGGTCATTCGTTCCAATCTTAAGAAAACCTTAAGTTTACAAAAATTTTAGTGAAAGTTTTTTATATCAATTTTTTACATTTCTTCCACTACCACAGGTCACTGAATTCCTTCACTGTGATGTACACCACAATACAGTCCTAAAACAATTAAGTCGTAACAAAAATCAACAAGAAAGCTAGAAAAGATAATAAAAAAGAGTATATTGAACAGTCTTTAGTTAATAGAATGCTTTGAGATGGCAGTGAGTTAAGGCAAAAAACGTCTTGGTGGTGGTTTGTTAATAAGGAAGATGAACCAAATCCCAGGAAAAGTGCTTAGTTGCTTTTTCACCTGTTGTGACATCAGCTCCCTGAATGGCTTCCTTGTTGTTCATTATGGTAACTACTGTAGATTTTACAATATAATACCCAGCTGCAAGATAGTTGATTCCTGCTCCTTTCTTTTATTTATCAATAATCTTAATGAAAAGCCACAGACAATGCAGGAGAATGTTATTGTTCTCATGACTGCAGTGGGACAACTGGTGGTGGTGGGAAGGGAGAGACCAACCTTTATTTACAACCATGTGTGCAAACATTAAAGTACCAGGCTTTTTTTAGAGTACCAAGTCAAATTTTTGCATACAAGTATTGAAAAGTTGACTTCCAAGGTATTTGAGTATTTAGTCTTCGCTGTATTGCAAGTCAATATGGACTGGTAAAAGATAGATATGATGATATGTAGAATTAGATGTATATCTTTAACTAGATTGTCTCATATAGGCTGGATGGTTTTGTGCAGTTTCCTTTACTTATCATGTTCTTTGCCTCAGGTATTCTAGTTTAATAGTATATCCTTTGCTTTTCAGGATGCCTGGCGTAATGCACTTGTAACCACCGAAGTCCTGTGTTGGTTCTTCATCGGCGAATGTATCGGAAAGGGTACATTTGTTGGATACCAGGTTTAGGTTTCATGATGTATCTTCTGTAAACTGTTTGTATGTATTTATAGACAGAACCATCACTTGTAAAAATTGCTATGAATATATGAATTTTATGATTTCATGTTTGTTTGTTTTCAAAAGCATATATATATATAAAAAAACTGTAAATATCTTATACATTTCAGTTTTGTGAATTCTGAAAGGGTTCATCCCTGAAGAAATGTGGATTATCAATAGCATTGTGAAGCTCATCCTGAAAATTCAGTATGTGGGAGTCTGTAATGGTTATACTAGCACACCATGTATTTAGTAGCTATTACCTGCAGTATGGACTGTTTATTTGATTGATGGAAACAATTCAGTACTACATAAAAGTTGTTATTGTAATTACCTGCTCTATGGATCTGTACTGAATTCTATCATTGGTTGTCATGAAAGAAGATATTCCAAATTTACTATACCACATTGCTTAAAAACAAAGGGAGAAAAAAAAGCAAGATTACACCTATAGAGAAGTCAAGTAAATATGTATGAAAAGTAGGCTGGTTAAGCCCAATCTAAGGTCTATTTCTCTAACAAGTTTTCCCATCATCAGTGTTGAAAATACTGCTTGTTGCAGTTTAAAAATGACCAGGTCACAAGGGAAAAATGATACGATAGATTAATCCAGTCCTTATGCCTGGCATTTTTGATAATAGGAAATAGTTTGATTACACACACGCATGTGGAAGCATCATAATCTTGAATAGACATAAATTGGTAATACATGGTTACATTAAAGTTATGTTAAAAATGTGAAAAGTACTAGCTTTTTTCTATGAACTGCAACCTGTGGTAAAAATATTTTAGTGGACCTTGACAGGACAAAGGCTCATCATTTCTATAGACTCGATTTTGTGAGATTTTTCTGGTAGTTTCAATGATGGCCCTCATCATGACTCCACATTTTTTTGTGATAAGAGGTAATATTTGACACCTCACCCAAAAATCCCACTTTGCTAACAGCATTGGAGGTTAAGAACTGAAAATATTAGTAAAGAGGGAGTAACAAAGCAGGTAGCACTGGCAAGAGGATGGCCTCCCTGCAGGTTGAAAGACAAGAAAGTGAGAAAAATAAACAATTTACTTTTCTTGCTTGAGTTCATCAGGTTGGAATGAGCAACACCACAGAAATGTTTCTATATTATCTGCTGTATCTCATCTTAGACACTTGAGATGACATTTTGGCTGATACCATTAGAGTAAACAGTAATTGCAGAACTCGGATATACTCATAAAATTTTAGGAACATAATCAAGAAATTGTGATGAGTTGAAGTTAAAGAAACCCTCAAATGTTTATAACACATTTTACTTATGTCCATTGTATTTGTTGGTTATGATAACAATACTAGAAAGGAATCTTTCATCTTATAGATAAAAGTCTCCTAAACACAATGGTGTAATTAGATTTTCATGATCTGGCACATAAACAAACAACAGGACTCTGTAACATTTTCACCTTCCTCCTTGAGTAAGTTCCTCCTGCCCCTCATCAGGAGTTAGAGTTATGGATGACATGCTGAGGTTTGTACTTTTCCTTGCTCTCTTTATGATAACATAATGCATCGTAATATTTTCCATATTATATGCTTTCTTTCTTATTACATATTGACTTGACACCCTCATCTTCTAGTTTTATGAGTAGCATCAACAGAGTGCATTTGTAATGGACTCATCAATCATGAATCTTGAAATCTTAAACTAACTGCCAACTACCCAGTAAATCAGCTTATGTGATGGTAGGTCAGGGCAGGGAAGGTGGTAATGTTACTTTAGTAACTCCCACCTCAGAGTCTGTAGCAGTACTCAAATCTGGGCCACAGGGAAGTGCAAAGTGACAGGGATATTGTACAGCTAATAAGTGAAATGTGCCTCACACCCTGTATTTGGGATGCATCATATAGATAGTGACAGGGCATTTACAGCTGAACAGTAGAGAAAGTAAAAAAAATTGAGTTTCGGGTAAGTTTATTTCCATGCATACTAATTTCTCTCTCTCTCTCTCTCTCTCTCTCTCTCTCTCTCTCTCTCTCTCTCTCTCTCTCTCTCTCTCTCTCTCTCTCTCTCTCAAATTACATGATTTTGCCAAGGCACTGCTTTAACAACAAAAATATCAGGTGAATCCCTCTCTTACTGTGTAAGCGATTTTTAAATTACTCTTTTCCACATGTCCTGATTGAGTATTATCTTCTAAAGTTTGCTGTCATTCCAACAGCACACTCGACACCTATCTCGCTCCACACAAACGCTAATTGAATAGTCGACAGGCAATGGTAGACCAAGAACAGCAACTTGTCAAATGTTTCAGGTGTTATCCTAAAATATTAATTAAATTCTGCTGGGTCTCCTCGCAACTGGGGCATTAGTGATATTCGCCTGATTGCTGTCTTCATATATTTTGTGTACCCAAACATTATTGAATCTTAAGCTTGATACTTTATGACACTGTTCTCAAGTAACAAAGTGTCGAGCATCAACTCAAAACGCGAGCAAAGCCACTGCCTGGGATCACTATGAGCTCTGAGCTCGCTCCGTAGGGAAAAGGGTTGGCTGGGTGACGACCGTGGTGAATAACACCCACACACATGGCAGGGAGAAAGACAGCTAATCTCATCACCACGTACAAGCAAACAGCAGCAGCAGCATTGATAAGACGGTCAGCTGTCTGTCTGGCGCATATCAAAGTCAGAGGGAACCTCACAACAATTTGATACACACGTTACTTAGGCCAGAAACGATAGTATAATGCCTTCCCTCCTTTCAAAACTGTGACAGATTTAATTACCATTGACAAGATGTGGCATCAAAGAAAAATAGATTTTAAAGGATATATTTTAGATTGACCAGTGATTCCCGCCTTATTTATGTACACATCTATCAACATTATTCGGCGCTATACTTATTTATTCTACAGTTTCTATTTATGTACCTTACTTTTCAATACTATTATAGCTTATCTGGCAACCCTGCACTGAAATAAACACCTTCAGTTCGAACCTTCACTAATACGTACATGCAAAGGCCCTATTCAAATCAATGCATCACAGCCTTTTTCACCTTCCCATTATGCTTCTAATGACAGATTAACACAATTTCTATCCCAATCTCACGAAAAAACACTTGGGAACGCATGTATTGATCTGTGTGGCCCTTGAAAACAAGCGTGTTCTCTCTCCATCTGTTTCACTCCATGCTTCTCTTCTCGGTCCATTTTGTCCACTCAACTTTCGTCCACCGCGGTGAGAGGAGGCAAACTTTTTCTTTTATCCTCGCCATGGCTGCTACCTGAAGCGAGAAAAAGACTGAAAAGATGCAGGGAACAGTGGTGTGGCTTTCAGAAGCATATATATGACAGGTATGTATGTATTCAAACTGGAGAGAGAGAGAGAGAGAGAGAGAGAGAGAGAGAGAGAGAGAGAGAGAGATTTTCTTTCTTATTTTTTCCATGTATTGTATCTTTTTTGTTTGTTTGTTTGCTTTTTGATAATTTGATTACATCTTTCATTATCGTCTGCTTTTCCATCATTTGTGGTCTTTTTTGGTTTTATTCTTTGCCACTCCTCTCAATTGGTCGAGATATAAATAGGTTTTTATATGGGTATCCATTTTTATTGACTTCTTTTTTAGGGGGTTGACACAATCATATTATATAGATTAGTTAGTTGTCAGTATGGAACTTTGATATAATAGCTACTTCTCTCTTCCTTTTTTTTTAATAGGATCCTCTCAAGGGTGGAAGGCTACAGAGATGCAGAGGGCGGCATGTGGCGGAATGCAGGAGGACGGGGACTTTTGGGATGACAATGACCTAAGTTTGAGTGAGTGTTGCGTTCCCCGCCGGACGAGGTGAGTATTGTTGTACACATTGTTAAGTCTAGTAGGGTAATTCTACGTTTGCATTGAGGAGAGGGTTTAGTTACTGTTAATGAGTCTCGAGTCTTTTCCTGGGTTAGTAAAGGTAGAAGTGGGAGAAAAGGTCTGAACAAGGTAAAGTGAGAGGTCATGGGTCTTTTAGCAGTGAGAGAGGAAAAAAAAAAAAAAAAGAAAAAAGAAAAAAAAAACTTGAAATGAAAGTATATACTGGTAATATATTGAGGTCTGGTGGTCATGGTGGAAGGGGAGTAATGAGAAAAGAAGTAGGGAGTGTTTGAGCTCAGAGTGAAAGGAGAGTGTTAGGTGTTTTTGTTTGTTTCTTTGGGTTTCATTTTCTTTTCTTTTTTTTCCTAATCATTTTTTTTTCTTTTGTTTATTGTTTTTAATGTTTCCCATTTTCTTTCTTTTCACATTCTTTTGTACTTCTCTTCTTTTTCCTTTTTTTTATCATTTCTCTCCTTTCTTCCTATTTCCATGATTTTCACCTCTAGTCTCTTTGTTTCCTTGTATTCATTATTATAGACTTATCTTGCCACATTATGCAGCCATGATACTAAGCTTTCATATTAGCCCTTCAGACATATCTTTTATGGTGAGGTTTAAATGAGATACTGTATATAGGGGGCGAGCCCCACCTCGGTGCCTCCGCCATCTTGGATATTCTTCCCCCTGCCGGTTCATATTTCAGGATATTTTCTTTTATTTCTGGATGATGAATTATATACAAAGGTTCCTCACTATATTTTTGAAACAAAGAAATACTTATACTATGTAGAAAACAAATTGTGTGTGGTGTGTGAACAAAATCAAAAGGAGAAAGCACATATTGCGCGTATGGCACGAGAGAGAGAGAGAGAGAGAGAAGGAAGCGGCTAGTTATATAGTTATGGGACAGGATGGAGGAGAGATGTGTGTGTGTGTGTGTGTGTGTGTGTGTGTGTGTGTGTGTGATATCCATTGTAAAAATAACAATAGTAGTAATAATGATAATGACATTGATAATAATAATGAGTAGGAGTAATAATAATAATAATAATAATAATAATAATAATAATAATAATAATAATTATGTGTTTTTGCCTGCAAAATATTGCTTCAAGGAGATTTGTTTAATTCTCCTTTTCAGAATGTTTCAGTTCTGAGTTAGGAATATGCTTAGAACCGATGGTCAAATGAAATCGCACAAAACTCACAAAACACAAGCACACGAGAAATGCCTGTACAGCAGGGGTGAGAGAAAAAAAAAAAAAAAAAAAAAAAAAAATGAACGCATCAGATGCTAGGCATCGCTGCACCAAATAACAGAAGTGTACCTGGAGATAGCTCACAACTCAGGTTTTTGCTTGCAGGTTAAAGCAAAAAATCGTCTGAGCAACAACTTGGATCTCAAATTACTGTACTTTTAAGTTGAGGTGTTCATAACCAGAGGTTTCACTGTATATTTTTTATGATAGCTTTTTGGGAGGAATCTTCTCCAGGTACTATGTTCAAAGTCAGCTCAGTGATCTTGTGGCAAGTTGAGAGAGAGAGAGAGAGAGAGAGAGAGAGAGAGAGAGAGAGAGAGAGAGAGAGAGAGAGAGAGAGTACACATTTGACCGTCCTTCTCATCATGAACCCGCACTGTGACCTTCGTTCACTGGAGGAGAAAGAAAGACAAATTTCATTGTTATTTTAATTGGTCCTAATAACAACTTGTATCTAATGGAGCTATACAGGTGAATTTACATAATTTTACCAGGTAGTCACCTAAATCAAGGATCTGTTTAAGCCAGAGTCCATGACTTTCATGAGAACAGACTGAAGAGATACCTGATAATTCATTACAATTTTATTTTAAATGTTATTCAAACCCCACCATGTGAATAACTCATGTTTCTGCATCTGTTAGTAAACTGGCCACCATCACATGTAAAAAATGATGGGTTACATACCATTGCAATCCATGGAGTAAAATATATAGTATATCATTGCTATCATCATAAGCATGTCTGTGCAAGAAAATCTACAAGACAAGTTGTTCTTTTTTCATATACAAAACTATATTTACACACTCAAACAAAATATGGGCTTGGAAATGTTTGACATAACTAAGGGTCTGACAAATTGCCATTCATTCACACGGCTAAATACATTCAGCTAATACTTCATGGTTGTATATTCTGTAAATATTTTTACAAGCATGTTAGCATGTTTACATGGGATGATTTTGAATACCAGCCACCCTGAAAAAAATTAAAGAGAGCTGAAAAGTTTGCATTCATCCACAGCAAAAAACTTATTCATTGAAGCTCCAAAAGTTAATATGAGTGTTTACATGATACTGCCGGTTACATCAATGTACACAAAGTTTAGTTCTTTTATTCATGATAGTAAATATGCAGTACCTGAGTGCTTTGCTGGCCTTGAGTGAATATCTAATCTTTCAAATCACCTCTGCTACTTTTTCCATCCAAGTTTCTTCCCTCGTTTCATGTTTATTTTTTTCTTTTCCCTCTTAACTTCCTAAACCACAACATATGACAATTTCAAAGTATAGACATAATGTTAGGATGGATCACGCACATCAGCTGCTAACCAGTTGCTACCTATGCTTTACAGTCAACACATTTGTCATTATTGATCTTTGTTGTGCTTTCCATCTAATATACAAGGAGTCATAATGGGCACAAAATCTATTAAAAAATATCAAATAATTATATTATAGAGTATTAAAAGCAGAAGTGGATGAGGAGTTGCTTAATGTTGTGGTGAGATACATCCACTGCATTACATCATCAGTGCTTAAGTAATGTATGATTAACTACTATTAATTTCCAAGGTATATTTGTAACAGACAATTTATTTTTGTGTGTCTAGATAGGATAGCCTTCCCAGGCTTACTCAGCAGAGATGTAATGTTCAATCAACTTCTCTACTCTTGTTTTATTTTTTCTTGGTTACATATGGTAAACACCATTAACCTTACAGCTTGAATTTGTAAAACAATCAGTGAAAATGCAGCCAACAAAAACATGAAAATTGTCTTCAAAATTAATTTAAGAATGACAAATGTATTAACATATATATTTGCAGATTTAAATAGCCATAAAAATTCATGCAACAAAAGCACAGGTAACAAAGCTTTGGCCTATATTTATTCATTTTTCCTCTCTATTGAACATCAAGTAACCCACATGCTTTGAGTTATTAAGGTATACATGTACTACTATCTTTCACAATAATATTAGGTACTTGTCAAATTACAGAATAACAGGAGTCTGCAAAGTAAATTAAAAGTACAATGCAGCAGACACAGTCTATTGCTGACAAGTGAGAGGAGTTAGATGTTATGTAATGCTTCACGAGTATCCAAATGTTCCATAGGATGTTACAAAAAGTGTTACCTTGATAAGACTTTTGGGTATCAATACAAGAGTGACACAATACTAATACAATTTCACTTTTCAATATTGTAAGATAAAGGCACATGAAGTATGGTAACACATTACAGTTAAGGACAAGTTTATGTATCTTCAGCATATTTCTAAGCATTATTTACATTAATAATTGCATAACAGATTGCCTTGAATAATTACAAAGCTTCACGTTCAGGTATAGTTCACCTTAACTGGTAACTTCAGATATGCATAACAGTTTTACTTTCAAAACAGAATGCTTTTGAATAAACATTAATAATTGAGTAGTATGTAGTTTTGCTTAGTAGGAAATAACTTTTCCTTAAAATGACAAACTATTTACATCCTGGTTATTCCAATACAACATATTAAAGTGTGTGTGTGTGTGTGTGTTAATCTCCCTGCTGACTGCACAAGAGGTTTCTGGTCTGCCAACATGAAATCTTATACAGAGATCATTTAAGATGCCATCACAAAAAATTAATAGGTTTCTTTTGTCTCCTGATCTTTTTAGGAGATTGTCACTCCATTTGAAATACAGGTACCTCTCGTTTTATGCCTGTTCGCTTTACGCGTTTTTGAATTTACGCAGGGTCCAAAGTACAATATATATATATATATATATATATATATATATATATATATATATATATATATATATATATATATATATATATATATATTTGTGATTTTTTCAATTTTATGCAATATTTCATTGGATGACAACTACAGTTTTTATGTATGTATTTTTTATGCTAGTAAACCACATGTGCAATGTTTTATACTGTTTTGAAGGTTTTATGAGTTATTAGTTTTATTTGACGAAGGAAACATTATTGTTAGGTAAAGGAAACCCTAATATTAGGTGAAAGGGAGGAAGACACACACACACACACACACACGTTGGTACAATTTCAATAGGCATTTTCAGTGGCACCTTGCAGAGGGTGTGTGGTCTAAAACCTTGTGCCTATGAAGCAGCATGACTCCACTGGAAATGATAGTAACACTGCAAGACGACTCTCGCTCGCTGCCCGCTGGAAAAACTGTCATACTCTTCATTTTTGTGGGATCACACTACACTGAGACATCCTTATTTCACCACACCATTAATTCACAATTTGCCAGAAAATGATACCACTTGTGACTTTTACTTCAATAACCCGTAAACTACAGAGGGTTCACACAACTGAAAGTTGAAGTCAAAGTCACAAGCCTTGAAATGAGTACAGTGAGGAAGCGTGAGTCTAGCTCCACTCAAGTATGTAGTCTTAGATGTCATGCCTTTAATCCAAGCCACAAGGAGAATTCCTCTGAATTTCAATATCAGAAGACAGTTACTACATTATCACAGCAGCAAAACAAAAGACAGTGGCACTGGCCAAAAAGCTTTGATTTGAAGTAGAAGATAATTACATTGAGGAGTTGCTACAGTCACATCATAATGAATTAAACAATGAAGATCAACAATGAGTGCTCTCACACAAGGTGCTATTGGAGGTTATAAGCAAATTAAGACAAGTCCTTGATTTAATTGAGGAAAACGACCCTGATGTACAAAGAAGTTCATCAGTCTCTCGCAGAATGCTGGCAAATTTTGGATGTTATCAAGAGATGGTTTGAGAAGAACAACAGAAGACTTCAGATGACAATAACTTCATTCTTCAAGAGGAGAGGAAAAGAGGAAGAACAGGAACCACAAGAGGAAGGGCAGCCAGAAGAGAAATCACGAAGGAGAGAGTAGTTTAAGTTGAAGCAAGAGTGCCAGGCAATAAAGGTACAAGTAAATATTTCTTGTTTGATTTATTTTGTTTTTGTTTTACGTAGCCTTTCCAGGAATGCATCCTCCGCGTAAATTGAGAGGTACCTGTATAACAATTCCAAGAAACTCAAAGAATTCACATATAAAAGTAGCATAGTTACAAAATGTAGTAAATAATAAATTCAGTTCTATGAAGTAAAATTGTTGTCTAAAAACTTGTTAAATGTAACTACACATAACATTTTTTATGGCACTTCTAAACATGTTTTTATTCATATACTGTGTTGGATCAACATCTTGTATCAGAATCTTGCTTTCTCCCTTTATATAGGTCTACTAGAGAGATGAATCTGAGCAATAATAGCAGTGTCTTTTATCACATAGAAGAGTGAAGCAACTACTTACAAACCCTCATCACAATGCAAAACAATTCCATCTAAACAAAAACTGTCAAAAGAAGGAAGTATAATCATAATGTTGAAAAATACTCAATTATGCATAGTAATTGATAACTTGTTATCAAAATATAATTCATTGTCTGTAATTTGCAGCACAGTCCAACACAATCTTGATCTGATACTTTTACACTGCTAAACCATTGGATCATTGTGTTGGCGACCAGTTGTAATGACTCTTGCTTGAAATGGTACTCACAGCATTAATATGGACATTCAAGCATTTGGTTTCTGGAGAAGGAGAATAAATAAATTAAAAGAAGAAAGAATAATAGAATAATAATTCCAAGGAAAAATTACAATTCAAGGTACCATTTGTATTAGTAATGACAAAATACCCATAGTATATCTGTAATTTTCAATAACAAAAATGTTCACATTGCAATGCAGACAGTGTTAGTGGTCTGGAAAGTATTTAATAAATTCACCTTCAAAGCAGGAATCAGTTACATTATTATGAGATGGAGGCTTCCATAGCACCTATAATACTCTGGAAAATACACACACACACATACACACACTGTATATTTTCCAGTTGATAATGGATAGACATAAAATTATTGAAGCCATATAGAATTCCATTGAATCCAGCTCATCACTTTTCTTCAAGGTGCACATGCTGGCCAACAAGCTCTCAAACCAAACCTGATACCTTGTTGGATATCCTTAGCCTGCCACTGTTACCAGCACCACTAATAATGATTATCAATAGTCATGTGTAAGACAATTCATTGGTGATGGTAATGTGGAAGAAGCTTTTAGAGCTTCTCAGTGAACAGCAGGAGTCTCAGCATATGTAGATTCTATGTGATATCTCAGTGTGTTTCAAAGAACACCATAACTAATGAGACACTGTATTCTTCATGTCATTAATAATAATCCTTCTGTAATATATATATTTTTTCCATAGATTTTTTTAACTAAAGGTAAATCAAATAAGTCACATTAATTCAACATAAATAAATAAGCCAGTAAACAAATTGCAACAAAAACAATAAGACATATTCAATAATTTTTCCACAATTCTCTTGTTCCTTCAGACAGTGAGGTATTCATGAAAAGGCTGGATATAACATTATAAACTGATTAATATAACATATCAATTTGAATTGTTGACCTTCTTGCAGGGATGTCCAAAAAAAGAGTAAATAGGTCAAACTTTATACTTGTGAATATCTTTTGCATTAACCAGTATGACTATATATATATATATATATATATATATATATATATATATATATATATATATATATATATATATATATATATATATATATATACACACACACACACACACACACACACACACACCTATCTCACTTTTCTTTGCTGTGAGTACTGGAGCGGAACACCATGCATACACATACCGAGTGTCTAAGAAAATCCTACACTTAGATACTACAACTGGCCATTTGCAATAATTTAAACAACCCTCTGAAAATAGACTCTAGTTATTGTACATCCTTGTACTCCCACCCAGCTCTGCATGCCTCACCCTATCTCCACCTTGTTCACTGTTAAGAATGGCACTGTTGACTATGATGATTATGCTGACTAATGATGATGACTGATAATCACTGCAATGATATCCAAACTTCACCCACAGTTTTTTAAAACATGTGTACTGCTTGTTCAATGGTGATTACTGGGGAATTATTCAATATTTCATGAAGGGACTGGCATTACTGTACCTACAGGCACCAATCTCAATATTGATTGTGGCAGCATACAATAGTATAGTAGAAGCATTTAGCAAAGGAAAGCCACATAATTATCATAAAAACAAATTATGCTTAAAAAAATATAAAAGCAGACTGAATCAATAATAGGCTACTTCATAACAATGTTGAATATTTTATTTTTTTCAAGATTTTTAACACATGCATTTGTTCTGTTGAATATACATAGCTTCTAACTTTCTAGCTTCTTTGTATCTTTAGTGCTTCCAAGTTCCATGCACTCCATTCACACACAATTATTGAAAAGGAAAGATTATTACAAAGGTTTGAAGTTAACAATAATGACTAAAAGAAAACAATTATCTATTCAATAAAAATATAAAAATACACTTACATAATAATTTATAAAGATCCAAGATTAGGGATATTGATCCCCATCTTCTCTACAATTTTCAGCTGTGCCACAGCAGCATCTCTCAGGGAGAAGAGATGAGCCATTTCCATCTCTGTCTTTGCCAAAGGAATAGCTTTGTCAAAAAGTTCTACTCCTCTCTTCAAATTACCACTGAAAAAAAAATAATAAATGATGATAATAGTAATAATAATGACAAAAGACATTTAATAATCATTTTTGAACCTCCTCACAATCCCACTGCAGGGTTATGGATTCACTTTGTTTACACATAAATATCTCAAACTCACTCTCTCTCATATATATATATATATATATATATATATATATATATATATATATATATATATATATATATATATATATATATGCCGTCTCCAACACATTCAGTAAACATTTGACATTTGTGAGAGAGGAGGAGAGAGGAGCTCACCCTCTCAGAGCCAATAAATTGCATACGTTCCTATTTAAATATATATGTGAGTGTGTGTGTGTGTGTGTGTGTGTGTATATATATATATATATATATATATATATATATATATATATATATATATATATATATATATATATATAGGTGAAGAACGTGTTAGGTCTGGTATTAAGTAATAAAAAATGCATCAATGGTTGTATTTTGATGCCCAAAACACAAAATGGGCACTCCTGCCTCTTGGAAACAATTATGAAAATTCCCTAGATTAACCAAAACATTCCTAGATTTTTTGGAAAATATCCCTGGTATTCATGTTCTTCACATACACAGCCATTGATGCATTACAAGTAAACCAAACCTATGCTAACACCTAACCTATTCTAACCTATTGAAAACCCACCGATGCATTTTTATTGTGTTTTTCTAAGTATGCTGACCTAGGAGAGGGGCGTAGGGTAAAACGTTAATGATTATAAATACTAAATGAGTAATTTCCCAAGGAAAGTGTATAGAAGAAAATGTATTAAAATAATGTATACTTCACACTGGTTTACTTCTTTTTCAAGTTCATTAGACTGACACCTTTCTCCACCAATACCCTATTTCCTCTAAGACAGTAATGAGATTCAGCCAGTTTGCACTGGTTCATAAAAACCTATTCTTGAATTTAATCAATCCTGAGAACTGGTTGCTAGCTTAAATAATAGATTTTCAATTTTTCCTAAATTATTAATTAATCAATTAATTTTATTAATAACTTATTTTAGGAAACTCCTATGGGACATGTTGCTGGTTTTTAAAAGCAAAAAACACAAATAAAAACAGCAGTCCTCTGCAGTAATCCATTATTTTGCATTTATAAATCTTTATCACTAAGTTTACCCATGTGGCACAGTTATAATTGTATGTATATCTGTGTGATTTCTCAATAATACATTTTATAACTTACGTCTGTACTTCAATAGTCGCCAAATTCTCGTAAGCCAGCTCACACTTGTCATCTATTTCAAGGGCTTGTGTTATGTAAGACCGGGCCTGGGCAAGGTCTCCCTTCCACTGCAGTATGAGCAGGGCACGGTGGACTAGTGTTGTAGGATTGTCAGGCTCCACTTCTAAAGCCTTAACATAATAGCTGTCTGCCCGTTCATGTTCACCTTGATCACACAAAACCTGAAAGAGGTTCATAATAAAAGATATACATCACAGAGCCATCCTTGTAACAAATATATAACTGAATGATATCAAGGTGGAACTAAGCTCGTTTATATCCAGAAAATGTTCATCATCAGGAGTCATTAGAAGCAACATTAAAAACTGTAGTCAAACAGTTAAAAAACATTATACATTACCTGAGCATAAAGAACATAACATTCTACACATTTTGGGAAATTCTTCAGAGCTTCATCAAATTTCTTCATTACCTCCTCTACTTTTGCCTTATCACCAAGCTGATAGGCATACCTGTTTGGAGTTGAGTAGAGGTGAATGGATTGCAAGAATATAGAAAAAATGTGCATAAAATGTAAAATATCAATAATAAAATAATCAATATCAAATAAAATATCAATAATCAAATCAAAGTAAAATATCAATAATCAAACTCAAAACGTGGCAGTGTCATAATCTTGAACACCGTAAATTTTTAATACATATATTAACACGTTAACCGCGTTTGGCAACTCCGCTGTCTTGCCTGTCTTGCGGAACCCTTCACATCACCACCACGCCAGTGTCCGGTGGACTTTTGCAGCGAGAGGAGGTGTACTTCATTGTTAGAGTGTTGTCTGTAGGGTAGAGCGTTAAAATTCATGGTACACATATGCACCAAATCGCTCACTACTAATATTGGTTCTCTTTTATTGCATATTGGTGCATCAGTGTACCAGGCATGGGTTGATGCATATATGTACCAGTTTGACACACAGTGATGATATATTCTTGTTCCTCTCTTTGGTGTAGGTTTTTTTTATGCATAAATGAGCCATATGGCTACAAACTGTATCTAGGAATACTATGAAAAGTTTTTATTACCAAGGTGAGGGTCAGCCACACCTTTGTATAACATGTTTTAATGAAAACATGGTACATCATACGAATAATCTAATATTCAAATTTGTGATGTGGAACATTATATTTTATTATGTTATGAAACAAAATTGGAATTTCACTGTAATTAATCTTTAGTCACAAAAAAACACAAATTTACTCACAAGTATCTTTTATACTCATGTTTGCAAAAGTTTATAGAAAGGGTTATTTGAACCACATATGTACCAATACACAAAAAGGAAAACAATGGTTTGGTACACATGTGGCCCAATTCGCGGTTAACGTGTTAATGACAGTCTATGAGTTTGTATGTCTAGTACCGCTCCAAGCATAAGGCCAAAGCCTATGCCTTTAACACGTATAGCATAGTCATGGCCCATCCAGTAGTTAGTCTGGCACGGTCAGAACAGGATCAGTATTTGTACACCAGATACGAGATCTTGGGCGATCTGTAGACTCCAAGTTGTCAGTCGGGTGTGCGGTTGATTATTCCCCTCACCCTTGATAAGCTGTTCTATTGGAATCACTTTAGTTTTACATTGAACTAGTAAGTGACGTCAGGATTTATGAAGTTTGGGATTTCAATTCTTAATGACAGTAAATCCAATTTAATGTCAAAATAAGAATAGTAAGACAAGTTGAAAATGTGAAAAATATGAGTTCTTTTATGTTTTTATGGCAAGTGACCTGTATTGAAAATATCTAAATGGACCTTTACTGGAGGAAGATTCCCCACCTCTGGTGTGATGTGTTGGTCACAAAATATTCCTCACCTGTAGTCTGTGTAGCAGCGCTGGACAAATGCGATTGGGAAATTGGAGTTGAGGTCAACAGCTTTCTTGAAATCTGACATGGCTGCATCTACCTTGCCTATCAGCAGATGAATCTATAAAGACACAATAATTAGAATAAAGTTGTTTTCCACACTGTACTCATGATTAAAAAATATTTGCTACTTTACAATATATAGATAACTTATTTAAAATTATGGAGAGCATTGAATTATGAGCTTGAGACCTAATTTTATAATCAATCTAAAATTTGCTTAAACTTTGTAAGGCAATAAAAATCAATTTAAGCTAGAGCCACAAGAAAGAGGAGAAGCCATCACAGTACAGTGGGGAAAATGTCAGAAGTAGTGGATGTTTTAATGGGTGGGCTTTTAGATAGGAGGTCTTCATTAGGTAATCTCCTTTAGCCAACAAATTCCCATAAAAAGCTCACTTTGTATTTAAAAAAAAAAAATAATAATTTAAAAACTGGAGAAATGTAAAAATGTAATTAATCCAATGCTGAAGTGGTTGCAGTGTGTGTGTGTGATATAAATGCTATACCTGTCCTCTATGGTGGAAAACATCTGAGTTTAGGGGGTCAAGGAGGGCAGCCTTGTCAAAGTCTCGAAGGCTGTCATCCACCTTCTCATGCTGCATGAAGAGTGACCCGCGCTTCACCAGGGCATTTACCTTCATCTGTGTGACAAAAGGTATTAAAAATCAAATAGCCAAATCATACCCATGTTAAATTCATGAGAGAGAAAGAAAGTCACTACGTTGGGACAATAGTATGTTTTGTACTGAGGTAAAAATAAATCTGTGGTGATGGTGATAGTAACATCTTACCTTCAGTGGACTGTTTTCAATATTGATAAGTGCTGTCAGGTCATCCATGGCTTTCTTGCTCTCTCCCCGCAGCTGGTACAGGGTGGCTCGCAGCAGAAGGGACTCAACCTTGTATGGGGTGAGGGGATTTGCTAACTCATTCTGACAACACTCAATTATTGACCCATAATTTCCATCCTGGAGATGTTTCTTTGCCTTCATGTAACCGCTGAAATAATGAACACAAGAACTTTGATAAACAACTGGAAATTCCAGAGCTTTTTTTACACCTTTGAAATAATATAAGAATACTCAACTTCTGATCATAAAAAAAGAAGTTAAAGGATGGCATTGGTATGAAAATAGAGCACTACCCTTTTTCTTGAAACTTTGATTTAAAGTAATGCATCAAGGTAATTATACTGAATTAATTTTCATGTAATGATAACTAATACCTTCAAGATAGCTTTCCCATTCATAAATAAAACATAAAATTAATTATTCATTCATAGTTCTCTGAGTACACACTTGTTAGTGGCATTCTTCCCAGGTTGGTTTTCAGTTTCATCCACATCTCCTTCCTTCTCTTTGTCAACAGAATTAAAGATGGGATCCTCAGCAAAGGATTCAAAGAAGGTCTTGATGAAGTGGTTGGAAGGCATGATGGGCTCTCGCTTCTCCATGGCTTCCTTGGCATGTATCCGGCCTGTGAGAAACCAAGGTAATGTCACAAACAACAATTTTCATGAGGAAAACTGATTTAATATCTTATTATACTGGAACTTAACACTTCTTATCTAAAAAGATGAAAAGAAAATTTAATGCAGTATTACAATTTACAAGAAATAATGGCCTAAACTATGCCATCTTAATGCATTTTTAATCTTTAATTTATTTACTTTTATTACAGCATTGCATCATGAATCTTGTGAATACTGTGCCTTCCCATTACATCAGTGATGAATAAAGGTATGTGTCACTCTTGGGTAGATGCACCTTTATTTTTACTGTCATGATCATAAATAAATTAAAAGGTCTATTTTACTATTACATAAATCATCCTTGGTAACTTCATGCAACCAGTAGGTTCTATCACCCTGAAGAAACTAATGCATACTTCAATAACTTACCTAGTTCTTTAAGGACCCTATCTACATTGACTAGTGTAGCTTGGTTTTGGAATGATTCTATTATGCACACAGCTGTAAGATCCTCCAGAGCTTGTTCCAGGTCCTTTAGTACCTCACAGGCTTTGGCTCTTCTCTGTAAGGCTTTCACATAACGTTCATTCAGTTCCAGGGCAGCTGTGCAGTCCCGAAGTACACATTCCCAGTTTTTCTGTATGTGAGGGTTTTATGAATGAACATAGAACCTATAACAGCTTGTTATTCTTGGGAGATTGTAAGTAGTTTACATTTAAAACGGAGTATAAAATTTGAAATCCATATCTTGAACAAAATACGGTGTTTCCAAAATAGTCATGTGGAATGAAAGCAAAGTTTACCTGCTGTTCATAGGCAGCTGCCCTGTTTTGATAGAAGGTAGACAAGTCAACTTTGCTCTCCGATGGACACGCCTCGATAGCATCATCGTAACATTTGATAGCTTCCTTGTACTTGCCGCCCTTGAAGTATTTGTTTCCCTTGTTCTTGTAACTTTGTGCCCTTTCAAGTGGACTCTGAGCAGAAAATTGATGAAATATCAATAACCCATAACAAAAGAAATGTGAGGCAAAATCACATTAATAAAACAAAGCACATAATTCTATATAGTAATATTTTTGGCTCTTATCTCCCCAAACTTGGGAGCCCGGTGCATTTCCAGGTAGGGTAAGCTAAAATACACCTGTCCCTTGATTTACAAACACTCTATTTACAAATCAAATATTTAGGTCCTTAATACCGATTTATGAATGACAAATTCGAAGTTACATACAAAATACTCTTTTTGGTGGTTTGTCAGACCACTTAATTGAACTTATACTAAGCAGCAACTGTCACAGTGATTCTATTTTTTTTATCTCATTATTGATTACGATAGTATAAAATCCTAGGCAAGCCTGGTACTTACCAATGGGATTCTGTCCTATTCAACATGCTTGGATGAAAGTTCAAGCGTCAAAATAGTGCTTTATGGCCTTAACTCGTACAGGGACAACCGTGTATATGTATGCTACTAGTTATTGACACAAATCTTGCTACTGGCATACATGTACACAGCCATTCACAGCTCTATTGCTCCCATACAGAGCACTCAGCATCCAATCTTTGTATGGACTGACTCCCGTGTGTCATTTTACCATCTCCCAAGCACCACCACACTGACCCAGAGAAAGTGAGTGACCCATAACAAGTCATCATGTTGAATGTGCATCACTCCAGGCTTAACAAGAGTAAAATTGATTGTGCGTTGGATGATAGTGTCGACAGTGAGTGGAGACAATAGTGAATGTTTTCTGGGTAGTGATGCATCACTATCCTCATCAGATTCAAATAATGACAAGATTTATAAGCCTCATAAAAGAAAGAAAGAAAATGATTGAATTTTTTTAATTGGGGAAAAAGCAAGCGGCAATGCGAGGGGACACAACTCTCTCCAAGCTTGATATTGGTGATAGTAATTTTACTTACTGTATGGATTAACTGCAAATCTGCTATTTTTTTTTTTTTTTTTTGCATTTCTCCACACAGTCCCTCAATTGTGCATGGAATAGATAACTGGATTTGAGCAGCACACCATATTTTGAAAACTAAATTGTGAGGTTTTTTTTCCAAAGATTTATGAAACAACCTCATGCACATGATGTTTTTGGAATGTGGTAAGGTCAAATAAATATTAAGATACTGTATGCCATACCTGGCATCTACAGCAGACAACATTAGTGCTGGCTACGGCGCTGGGTCAATAGGCCCAAATTAGTATTGGTACATTTGAAATGTCCTTGGAAGTGTAGACTGGCTTATCAATATGCCCAGGTCTTCATTATGTAAGTCAGTATTGAACGGCTTTATTGAAGACACCATGGTTATAACTAGCATACCATGTCACTAAAGCAATCTAAAAAGCTACCACCATAGCAGAAGGAATTCTCATGTAATGCGATGATCGTCAGGAAGTCTGACCATGTTACCTGCCTCACGTAATGAGAAGGGCTCTCACTCCTGCATGACACACAAGGTACTGGGTATAATCTTCCTCTCAAAACATCACTGTATGCAAACCCACGAGTATCAGTAAATATTCCACTTACTAAGTGAGCTGTGTCCTCAGTGTTTGGTGAGGAGAGGCCCTCGGTCTCGTCAGAAGTCTGCTTAGGTATTGTCTTCTTCTTTTCCTGTTTTTCACTGGGTTGTTTAAATATGAAGTAGTACATAGCATACCCAGCGGCTAAAGTGCCCCCTACAGCAAGAGCCACTTTCCATTTTGGTAGCCCGGTATCGTCCTGCACCTTCGACAGCGCCATGACCACCGTCCGTGTCTGTGAACAGCAGCAGACCGTACCGGCGGCGACACCCGGCCCGTGCCGCATTGATTACACATTGGGCCTTGCATCATAGGCCATCTCAAACACCAACTGTCTACGCTTTCATGTATTAGATAACTTAGTAAAACATTATCTATCTACCTATTTACATATTTGAATGTATTCATTTATTCATTCTCTGTGTGTGTGTGTATGTATGTGTGTGTGTGTGTGTGTGTGTGTGTATATATATATATATATATATATATATATATATATATATATATATATATATATATATATATATACTGTATAACCCTACCTTGGACGATTCCGGGCTTGTTCCTCCTTCTCCTCCCCCCTCTGACTACTTCATGCTACCTATTAATTAAAATCCTTCGTAATGATGTTCCCAATGTCCTCGCTAGCCTAAACCCTCGGAAGGCTTATGGACCTGATTGGGTCCCTCCTATTGTTCTCCGAAACTGTGCCTCTGTGCTTGCACCTTGCCTAGTCAAACTCTTTCAACTCTGTCTATCTACATCTACCTTTCCTGCTTGCTGGAAGTTTGCCTACATTCAGCCTGTTTCTAGAAAGGGTGACCGTTCTAATACTTCAAACTACCGCCCTATTGCTTTAATCTCTTGCTTATCTAAAGTTTTTGAATCTATTCTCAACAAGAAGATTCTTAAACACCTATCACTTCACAATCTTCTATCTGACCGCCAAAATTACTTCCATCAAAGCCGCTCTACTGGTGATCTTCTGGCTTTCCTTATTGAGTCTTGGTCATCCTCTTTTAGAGATTTTGGTGAAACTTTTGCTGTAGCCCTAGACATATTAAAAGCTTTTGATAGAGTCTGGCACAAAGCTTTAATTTCTAAACTACCCTCCTACGGCTTCTATCCTTCTCTCTGCAACTTCATCCCAAGTTTCCTTTCTGATCGTTCTATTGCTGCTGTGGTAGACGGTCACTGTTCTTCCCCTAAATCTATTAACAGTGGTGTTCCTCAAGGTTCTGTCCTATCACCCACTCTTTTCCTATTATTCATCATTGATCTTCTAAACCTAACTTCTTGCCCTATCCACTCCTATGCTGATGATACCACCTTACACTTTTCCACGTCTTTCCATAGACGACCAACCCTTCAGGAAGTACACAGCTCACACAGGGAAGCCTCAGAACGCCTAACTTCTGATCTCTCTAAAATTTCTGATTGGGGCAAAGCAAACCTAGTGGTGTTCAATGCCTCAAAAACTCAATTCCTCCACCTCTCAACTCGACACAACCTTCCAAATAACTATCCCCTCTTCTTCAGTGACACTCAACTGTCCCATTCTCCTACACTGAACATTCTCGGTCTATCCTTTCCTTGTAATCTAAACTGGAAAATTCACATCTCTCTAGCTAAAACAGCTTCTATGAAGTTAGGTGTTCTGAGCCGTCTCCGCCAGTTTTACTCACCTCCCCAACTGCTAACTCTATACAGGGGCCTCATCCGTCCATGTATGGAGTATAAGCTTCACATGTTTGGGGAGGCTCCACTCATACAGCTCTATTGAACAGTGTGGAATCATAAGCTTTTCATCTTATCAACTCCTCTCTTCTGACTGACTGTCTTCACCCTCTTTCTCATCGCCGCAATGTTGCCTCTCTTGCTCTCTTTTACCACTATTTTCATGCTAACTGCTCTTCTGATCTCGCTAACTGCATGCCTCCCCTGCTCCCGCGGCTTCCCTGCACAAGACTTGCTTCTTCCTCTCACCCCTATTCAGTCCACCTCTCTAATACAAGAGTTAACCAGTATTCTCAGTCTTCCATCCCTTTCTCTGATAAACTCTGGAATCTGCTTCTGTATTTCCACCTGCCTATGACTTGAACTATTTCAAGAGAGAGGTATCAAGACACTTATCCCATTCATTTGGCTCATGAATCTGAACTTTCCAGGGACCGGCACTACAGTGGGCTTTTTTGCTTTTATTTTTGTTGCCCTCGACCGCCTCCTTTATATATATATATATATATATATATATATATATATATATATATATATATATATATATATATATATATATATATATTACTCACCCCACACACATCTTGTAAGAAGTTATCATGCATATATTTGAATTTCCAGTTCGATACCCACTCGATGACACCATTTATTGATATCACGGTGATTAGGGTGCGTGCACAGAGAAAGCAGGTTATCTGCGCGATAATGTGTTCACAGAGGACGCGGGTAACCAGTTTTTATCCGCTGGGTAAGCGACACGGGTACATGTTGCTTGATAGTGTTCATGCACAAGTCATGAGAAAAAGAAGAGCATTACATGATACAAACTACAAGAGAGAGGAGTTTGGAGAATATCCTGCATAGTAGCGTCCACCCGCGCGGGTTGAGCAGACAAGAATGATCAGAGCAAACAGGAAGGCGGATTGAAGCAGGTTGCAGGCGCAAACACCCTCGAACCTGCTTTCTCTGTGCACGCCTACACTTGTTAATATAGTTTAAATCTTGGCGTGGGTCGGCGCCGGTTGCCCGCGCAGGCAAACCTTTCTCTATGCATTGTTTGAAGTTCTTCCGTCTTGAGTATCATTCGAGGGATTCACTACCGCACCGATCCCATAAACGAATATAATCTAGTTATTAGTAATTGCTCGTGATCTTGTCTTTATTTATACATTTATTTATTTTATGTAAGACGGGTTCTGGGTAGGTAGGAGAGAGAGAGAGAGAGAGAGAGAGAGAGAGAGAGAGAGAGAGAGAGAGAGAGAGAGAGAGAGAGAGAGAGAGAGAACTATCCACAAGAATTTAAAATTAAATAAATAAAACAAAAATAATAATAATATCATGAAATCGTGTTGAATTCTTTGCCTATAACTTGTGGGGTTAAAATTACCATTGCAGGTATGGGTCGACACGTCACCGAGAGATAGTGAGATAACGGGTGATGCAACAACAGCACCTTGTGGATTATCGAGTCATCAAGGTCTTTAGCCCCCACGGAGGTATGTACCAATACTGTACGTCTCACATTTGCGGCATCACGGCCATCCCTTCCCGGACAGAAACGGAGCACCTGTTGTAAAAATCTTGTTATTACTTGTTAGCATTACTTTTAGCATGAAAAATAAGTTTTGTCAATTTATGCACAAACTATACATCTCAAGGTTATCTTTATCCTGTTTATCTGGATTGAGAGAGAGAGAGAGAGAGAGAGAGAGAGAGAGAGAGAGAGAGAGAGAGAGAGAGAGAGAGAGAGAGAGAGAGAGAGAGAGAGAGAGATATTGTTGAAGGCATAGTGAGACATCAAAGTCACATGCTGTTCGGGTGACGAAGGTGAGGAGCACGGGTAACCGCTTGTTTGTTGGGTGACGGGTGAGGCCTTGGCGGCGAGGTCGAGGGTTGGCAGGGAGGCGAGGAGTGAGGGAGGGAGAGAGGGAGGGAAGGAATGGTGCGTGGCCTCGACTGAGATCTGACAACCTTAGCCTCCTTGCCTACTACACATCTCATCTGCCCCGCCGCTGTCAGGAAGTGTTATTTCATGGTAATAGTAGTGGTGGTGGTGGTAGTAGTAGTAGTAGTAGTTGGGGGTTTAGGTGATGGTGGTGCTTGTAGTAGTAGTAGTTGTTGTTGTTGTTGTTGTAGAAGTATCGTTGTGATTATTGTTGCTATTGTGATTTTTTGTAGCTTTATCACCATTGCTTTCATTGTGTAAAATGTTAATCTTATCTTCTACTATGTAACATCGCTTGCCTGCCATGGACACGTGTACGAGAGAATTGCGTCTTAGTTATATCACGTGAGGTAGAAGTGAAGGTTGAGGGTGGGGGAGGGTGTGGGGGAAGATGTGGGGGTTAGTGGAGGTTCGTTAGCCAGGTAGGCGTGGGGTGGGCGGCCTTGTAGTCTGTCAAGGCGTGGGTGGGCGGGACTAACTAACGCAGAAGCGGGAAATGCATTGCGCAGTGTCTGATGGACGGGCCATATACCACCAGGGACAGTAGTGGCCAGGGGCGCCCTTGGATGAGAGTGTACCAACCTGCAACTTTATTTCTGTTGGGCTTGAGATGGCGTACCTGAGAGGTGCGTCTTACCTATGTAAA
>CM035199.1:10002763-10080163 GCA_020233015.1 Callinectes sapidus | reverse complement strand
GTGTAAGAAATAGGAAACATAATTGAAACAGCAATAGGACTTGAATTTTTCCTTATTTTCCATTTCCAAACTAATATATTTAGAACCTTGAGGCCAAACAATTTCTTTTCCAGATCACAAATATTTAGGAATGGACAAAGAATCAATCAGGTGTTAGGATATTTAATTCACAAATCCTTACAATATTGCAGCCTGGCTGGCAGCTTACAGAGGAAGACAGCCTGGTGAGTGTAGACAACTGGTGCAGGGAGAGGTGACACAAGGTATAGGTCACAGTCCGCAGGTCCCAGAGACCCACAGCTGGTTGTTGTAACACACCACTTGGTACTCAGTGGGACTGTTGGTGCCATACTCACTCTAAAGGGGAGATGAGTGAGTTTTGTGTGTGGGGGGCTGGGACTGTGGGGTTCATCAACATACTGTGGGTCTGTGAGCTGTGGAGAGAGAGAGAGAGAGAGAGAGAGAGAGAGAGAGAGAGAGAGAGAGAGAGAGAGAGAGAGAGAGAGAAGCATCCATACTCTTACTATAGCATTTCTCTAATATGTATCACCACACTAGAGTTGCAGAGTCGGAGGTTTTGGGTGGAGTTGGATTCCTAAGAACCCCAGGAGTTAGTCAGAATTTTTTTTATCCGACTCCAACTCCCAAAGTGCTTGTTCTTTGTAAAAGATGAGTTGCAAGAATATGACATTCAAGAAGACCATATATTATGCATTGTCACTGATAGTGCATCCAACATGCTGAGTATGATTGAACAACTCCATGAAAAGCCAAGAGAAGAAAAGTACAACAGAAATTCAGGAAGAACAACCTGGAAATTGCTTGAAGTGACCTAACAGAAGAGCAAAAAATCTAAATTACTTTGCAGTGTTTGATGATGTACCAGATAGCATAGATGAGTTTGCTGAAGTAGCAGCCGCCATTTCAGAAATTGAACACCAGCATTGTTGTGTTCATACACACCAACTTGCAGTGTGTGATGCTCTTAAAGAGCATTATTCTGGCAACCCTGGCATAGCCAAGATTAAAAACATTGCAGTTACAGCAAGAACTCCAAAACTTGATGCTATTCTCAAAAGACAAGCTGTAATAGACCAGGTTGCTTGCTGGGGCAGCACTTAAAACATGGTAAAATGGCTTGAACTGAAACACTTACCTACTCTCATTTCAAAACTTCCTCCACTTTCTATTACTCCTCTCATTCCTAGATCAACAGACCACCACCTTTTCTTCCTAGATCTGGAAACCTAGACCCATTTAACACTAATTAAACTTTCTTGACAATGCATATACAAACTCCCTCTACTAGACCTAACCTAATGTGGTTGCATTTCCCACATATGTTGGTGTGGCTGGGACTCTCGGTCTTCCTGCATGCTGGATCACATAAATATGTTGTATGTTGAGACACATTCCACCTCCTCCTCCTTTGGCAGCAGTACACTAGCAGACTCAAGCTTAGTGTTGTTCATCTCTTAGAAGCGACAATCTGGAATAGGGGAGGTGAATTAGAGAGGTGGTGAGGAAGGGTAAGTGATGGTGAACGAGGAATGTGTTAGGATCTGGTTTATTGGTGGTGAGGATTTATAAGAATGATGGGAAAGGAGGAGGTAAAGGGAAGGTTAGTGATGGTGCAAGGAATAAAATAGTTGAGGGTGCTGGGGAAAGAGGACAAGTTTTACTGAATTTACCCTCAGAGAAATAACTAAACAAGTGTATTGTAATATGTACAAAGTCCCAAAATAACTAAGTAAAATGGATACCTATATAGAAACCCATTGATTTCTTATCCAAACACTTGATTAACTTCAAAGCAACTTCCTAAGTAGTTAGAGAAATTGCCTTGCTATGACACCCAAGTCAATTCAATGCAGTGTTGAGGGTGGACCAGCATGACCTCACCCTCCCTCCCTGGCTGCCAGGTAAGCTGAGCAGGGAAAGTTCTTAGCATAGTTCATAGCAGACCCCCTCATCACCACCAGAGAGAAGGCCTGAGGAGAGGAGGACTTGAGTGGTGGTGGTGGTGATAATTAGAAAGGTGAGGAGGTGGTGAAAGAAAACAGGAAGATGTAAGTCTGTAAAATGAAGGCATGGAGTTTAAATATTTAGACAAGTGATGAGAGAGAAAAGAAATGGTACTTCAGATGGAATTAGTAAAAGAAGAGAGATGAAAAAAATACAGTAAAGGAGGAGAGAGAAAAAAAAAAAAAACAGTAAAGATAGAAGTCACAGAGGGTCAATTACAGGGAGAAGGGCAGACCAGTCAAGAGCCACATTGATACCATCACACATATATCCAACATTTCCTTGAACTTATGGATATTGGTTGCTGTAACAACCTCTTCTTTTAATCCATTCCAGGTGTCCACAATTCTATGTGGAAGACGTACTTTTTTGTGCCCTTTAGACACCGACTTTTTCTGATTTTCCTTGAGTGTCCTCTCAACTAGACAGATGAGAGGACACTCAAGGAAAACCAGAAAAAGTCAGTGTCTAAAGGGCACAAAAAAGTACAGTTTTCCACAAAGAATTGTGGACACCTGGAATGGATTGAAAGAAGAGGTTGTTACAGCAACCAATATCCATAAGTTCAAGAAAATGTTAGGTATATGGAGATAAGGAGACAGGACACTATGAGCCTCGCTTGAACCCTGTATAATACAACTAGGTAAATACTTACAATTCCTTTGCAGCAGGAGGATACACACCACCTTGCCCTTGTAGTAAGCTTCTAGTACCACACACTGACTGAAGTCCTTTATGGTGAAGTTCCAGGTCTGTTTGCCATCCTCTGCAGTCACTGGAGGGGGGAATAACAACAGGAGAAAATAAGGTAAGTTGCAAGAAAGATACTATAAGTTACATTACGAAAGACATCAGGAAAAGAGCCAAAGATAAAAGGAGTTACTTTGGAATATTCAGGTAAAAAAATCAACACTAAAAGAAAAGAAAACATTAAACCCATACTTGAAGACCTCCCCACCATGACTCACATGTAGATAGGGCACACCAGGTCATATGAGGAACAGGGTCAGCTTGGAGTAGTAGCACAGCAAGGCCACCAGGTCACTGAGGAACTTTGTTATCTTCTGAACAACTTCCAAGGACAGCTACCTCACCTCCATCCCTAGAGTCCTGCCCCCTTCCTTCAGCCACTGCAGGAACCTTTTGTGTGTAGGATTGAGAATAGAGAGAGAGAGAGGCATTGAGAATTAGATGGAAGGGAGAAGGAGGGAATTGGGGAGAATTGCATAGGAGAAAAAGAAATAGGAGAGGAGGGAATTAAGGAGAAGAAAGAAGATAATGTGAATGACGGAGGATTAAGGGAAGGAGGGAGATGAAGAATGGAGATCCAGGAGAGAAGGATGGAGAGAACTAAGGAGAAGAAAAGAGATAATTGAAGAGAGAAGGATTAGAAGGGGTAGAGAAAAAGGATGTTTGTATAGGAGAACAAAAACAATCAAAACACACCCCTATAACAGCCTCATCACACAATATACTCGTGCAAAGTTTTTGTCTTTAAACCCTGCACATCATACTGACCCAGGGACCAAGTGTCGCTAGCATGGAGAGGCCCACACCTTGCCTCCCTCCTTCAGGAATCCGTTAGATGGTGACAATTGCCAGCAGGGTGGGTGTGGGGAAGCACTCTGCCACCCACCTATCTCCATTGCCTGTGTGAGTGGAAGGGAAGGTCATTGAGGTTTATATAGGAAATAGCCCCACAAAATAAATGAGTGATATGACAAGCAAATACTATAACTAGAAAACAACATAGAACAAGCATGATAATGAAAGTACCCAACAAAATAATGCCAAAGAACACCAAAAACCGGTTAACTTGTCACTAATCCTAACTACCCTTGAATGTAGTAGTGAAGGTTCAAACTGAAGGAGTTTCATCCAGTCTACAGCTGAAACATAGGCAGTAGTACATTGGATGTAATGATAAGTACAGTAACTCCTCTTTATACAGTACATATGTGTTCCTGAAAACCTTACTGCAAATCAAAATTACTGTATACCGAACCCATTATAACAAGTAATAACACTGTATCTGTGAATTTTTCTTATCGTAAATAGAATCAAGGGTAGTAATTACCAAATACTGTAACTGTGAATTTACCAGATAACAAAGTACCGTATAAGGAGGACTTACTGTAGCAAGGTAGATAAGTAGTAGTATAGTGGTAAATAAAATAATCTTGATCAGTAGATAATGTGTAGATAGATAAAATAGGAATCATTGGTCATTCTGAGATATATCTCTCGAAATCTATTAACATCAACAATTCTCTATTAACTAGGATACCATCAAAAGACACATTAATGAATAGACGAATAAATAAGATACCAGATAGAATAAAGGTTTTCAACTCTTCACCTGGTTAACACCTCACTGTAGGATACTTGCTTTAACATTTCTTAACATGTAGCTACATTTCTTAGCTTCCCCTTCTATAACCAAAAATCAGGACATATTACTGATGTTTGGGTCTTTTTTGCCAATATAAACTTTACTGCAACCAGTGGGATGAGGGAAGGAAGATTTTCAAATATTTATCTGACAGTTGAGAATAAAAGACAAAAGTAATCAGCAAATAGCAATACCAGTCACTGATTATTGAAAACTGTACACTGACCAGGTATTGAAGTGAAGAATGAGTGATGTGTAAAATTTTATCTGGTCTGAGGCACAAATGATCTAATGAAAATCATGTGACCACAAGAGGGGTTACAAACAAGGATTGGGAAATAGGGCATAAAAATTCTCTTAAGTCTACCATCATGCACTACATATTAGATGTCAAAGTAATGTCACCATACACTCTCCATTGAAGTAAAGAAACAAACCTTCATTAAATACCGTGTTTCTTCATAATGCTGGCTGTGGCTGGCTGGCAGGCAGCTGTGAGTTACATGCCACTATTGTCTGTCACCTCTCGCTGCCACTTCACATCACAAGGTGATCTGTTTTTTTTTTTTTTTTTTTTTTTTTTTGCCCATTACCGAGGGCCATCTGGAACAAATTAAGTTCGAGTATTGAGTTTCCATTGTACATAAGACAGTAACACATCATTAAGCTGCACTGTAAGAAAGGATTTTCTTAGTTTACATACTTAATAAATTAAATTCATACATAAGACATTCGATGTGTTGCTGACAAAATGACAGTCACCAATACTTAAAGTTGTCTTATCTACTGATAATAATAACCACTTCCTCTCTTCAATCCACATATTATATAAGAATTATTTGAAACTCTGTACACAAATGCACATAATGTAAATTCACTTATCAAAGATATTTTTCCATTCTTTTGTATATATATATATATCTCTCGTTACAGTGACACCTACCAAAACGATAATTTACTTGCAGTGAGGTCTAGTAGCACTAGTTCTAGTCTGGATCAGTTTTGGTCTAGAGAAGTAGAGGGGATGGGGTGCTGTGAACTGATCATTGAAGAGCTAATTGTGAAATCACTGAATGTCTCCCTTTGTGTTTCACAACTCAAAAGGGGTAGTTACAGCCTGCCCTCTAAAGATAACTCTCTTCCTTTATACAAAACTACATGCACTTACTACATACATACCCTTCACTTAAAATGTGACAACTACAACACCAGCCTAGGAGTCCCCTTCTAAGGAAAGGACCATAAATGTCTCCAGATCAGACTACTCTCGGGGATTGACCATAAGTGTTTTGACAATCCACCAACTTTTTCTACATTATGTTCAGCTACATTTCTGGTCTTAGATCCAATTTTCAATCTGTAGAACACCACCTCTGCTTTACTAAACCTCATCTTCTTTTCCCTACTGAAAGACAGGTATCTGAGGCAACTGATAGTAACCCCTATTCTGTTCCCTCCTTTTTTTTCTCTATCCTCCTTTCCATTCTAAAGCTGGATGTTGCGTCTATGTGCTCAATGACTTGACTTGCTCTTGTGCCCACACTCTTGAACCTTCTGAATTTCCACCATCTGGCTTTAACTCACAAGTCACTTTCTAACTAAATTCATCTGTGTTGTCTACCTCTCCCCTAACTCCAACTATAATAAATTCCTTGACTATTTAACTTCCAAAGTGGATCTCTTTCTGAGTCTCTATCCCTTAACAGAGATCTCCATCCTTGGAGATTTCAATGTTCACCACCAGCCCTTGACTTTCCTCTCCCTTCATTGACCATCCTCATGAACTAACCTTCAACTTTGCTCTCCTCCATCATCTAGAGCAACTGGTGCAATACCCTACTCATATTCCTAACCTTTTGCTTACCTCTAATCCTTCTCTGCAATGATGTTTTCCATGCCCTAACTGGCCTAAATCCTTGGAGGGCTTATGGTCCTAATGGAATCCCTCCTACTGTTCTCAAAAACTGTGCTTCCATGCTTGCACTCTTCCAGTTCTGTCTACCAACTTCCACCTTTCCTTCTTGCTGGAAGTTTGCCTACATTCAGCCTGTGTTTATGACTTGGGAGTATTGCTGAAACTGTCATTGAAATGTCAGATGAATAATGTCACATAGATTGCTAGATATTACCTCAGAAATATTGCTTTTATAAAGAAACACCTAGTTGAAGATTCTATTAAGAAACTGGTGATTAACAATATTATATACATGGAGTGGATTATTACAATTCAATCTACTATACCCTGCTAAGGCTCCAATTAAGAAAATTACAGATGGTTTTAAATAGAGCAGCAAGATTAATCAAAAGAATTCCACCATGACACTCTCCTGTTTTGATAAAGCTCCACTGGTTGCCAATACGTAAAAGCAAGGATTATATTCAAAATGTGTCTTGACACCCCAAGCTTTGATCATCGGTCATCTATCATATTTGAGAGAAATATTACATGTAATGCAGCCAGGTAAGATATTAATACTAATTGAACCATGTCTGGAATCACACTTCATGAGCCACAGTACTCCTTACATTTTGGATTGCATGTTTTCAGTTCTGGCACCCCAAGACTATACAATAAACTCCCTCTTGACATAAAAAAAAAAAAAAAAAAACTAAGGAGCTCTCTCTATCTAAGAAAGAATTAAAAACTTTCCTATTTTCTGACTGCTTTGACAGAAAAATTGACAATCAACATGGCATATTAAGTGTGATGAATATAAAAAAGTTAATCAAAGTACGAGTCCAGTAAAGCACTTTTAAAAAAGCATTATTGGTTGCACAGTATTTTGGGTAAATATTAAGAAAGATATCAGGCTGACATTAAGTAGGTAATAACAAATATCAGGCTGACATTAAGTAGGTAATAACAAATATCAGGCTGACATTAAGTAGGTGATAACAAATATCAGGCTGACATTAAGTAGGTGATAACAAATATCAGGCTGACATTAAGTAGGTGATAACAAATATCAGGCTGACATTAAGTAGGTGATAACAAATATCAGGCTGACATTAAGTAGGTGATAACAAATATCAGGCTGACATTAAGTAGGTGATAACAAATATCAGGCTGACATTAAGTAGGTGATAACAAATATCAGGCTGACATTAAGTAGGTGATAACAAATATCAGGCTGACATTAAGTAGGTGATAACAAAATTATATCAGGCTGACATTAAGTAGGTGATAACAAATATCAGGCTGACATTAAGTAGGTGATAACAAATATCAGGCTGACATTAAGTGGGTAATAATAAATCAATCAGTGGTCGTATGTTGACGAAACAGGCTTATTCGCCTTGACTCGTCCAGGCCACTTGTAATGACTGATTCGTGTACATTACATATCATAATTTTGGGTTGCAGTTTATTTACTTGGACACGACAATATCCACATTATCTTGTGTGAACTTCGCTACGCTGTCTCTACAATCCTCATTTGGAAAAATAACTACCAGATTACAACTTACATCAGCAACCTATTCCCACTGATTCTTTTTAACAACTCCCTTCAAAAAAAGAGTATTCTTAGCCTCCTTTACATGACATAAATCTTTGCATCTCTTTCTTTCCAGATTTCATTGCGGGTAATTACCTTAAGATTAACCTGGAGCTGTACAGCAGCACCAGGCCCGGATTCAGCACATGTGTCTTCTAGCAGCGGCCGAACCTCCATCAGTCACACTGGTCAGTCCACACTACTACTGCTGCTGCTCCACAACAACACAGTGCCGTGGCGAAGACAGAAAGGAAAGGGTTGAGATGCCGTGATTTTTTTCTTGGAATAACACGATAGATACACAACCAATAAAAATAAGTCAGACTCATATTTTGCTGTTGCTTTTCCTTTCTATTTATAAAAATTATCGCTTGTCCATCATTCATTTATGGTGGGAGATTGGCGAATACTTTTTATTAGTAATTGGCAATGAGCAAACACCGCATTTGTAAACAGTGTTGCCAACCCAAAATGGTCTTTTGGATCTAAAAATCCCTACAAATGTATCGAAAAGGCCCTACGTGTCCCTACTTTCAAAATTAAAGTCCCTACGCTTGTCCCTACGTTGTCAACATGCTTTTTGTAAAGAAAAAAAAAAGTTTTTTTTTACCTTATAGGTTTTATGGTATTTATCTACATTTATAATTATTAATGGGCGGGGCACACATGATAAATACTTTTTCATAAAAAAAGGAGCATATATTCTCAAAATCTCTTCATGTTCATTAAATCAATACATTTTTTTTTTTTTAACTTGGATGACAATAATGATAATAATAATAATAATAATAATAATAATAATAATAATAATAATAATAATAACTATTAAATTAAATAATAACAATAGTGATAATGACAATAGGTTAGGTTACGTTAGGTCAGGTTAAGTTTTCCTATTTCATTCATTGTTAAAAGTTTTATTAAATTCTGCTACTGATGCAGGAAATAAAATTAATTTAGTGTTTATGTCAAAAAGAAGAAAAAGCACCAAAGAAGCACCCAAGAATCTAATGTCTTTATACCGAAAAAAGTACTTCAAGATAAACTAAATAATTACCCGTGGTAGTGTCACTGCCTGTAGCCACTCAGTGCGAAACCGCTGTTTTCTGGGTGATTTGTCTTCTCTTGTTAAGTCTCCTCTCCTACTCCTACTTCTTACTTTCTTAGGTGTGCTTGGGCCCGCCTCCATTATGCTGGGTGAGGCTGAGGGTCCAGGAGGCACCTAACACAATGCGTAACCTCACTCCTCCCTAACAAGTAAACACAGTCTGCCCGAAACAGCTGATCCGACTCCCGAGGGCCTCGGATTCCGAGCTCCCATTTTCTAGTAAGATCATCGAAGAAAAATAAATAAATAAATAAATAAATAAATGAGATAAAATAATGAGGAACGTTTATATATCTAAGTATGCAGTAGGAATACCAACAAATTTTAGGGTGTCACACACTAAAATTTGTTGGTATTCCTACTGCATACATGATGCGTGTGTGTGTTACATGAAAATATACAAAATATCGATGATTCCTCAAAAGTCCCCACGAGCAAGAGAAATTTTCCTGGGCGTCCCTACGTCTCTACGCCCATCAAAATTAACTAAAAGTCCCTACGTTTAGGGACATGTCCCTACATTTGGTAACACTGCTTGTAAATAGTGTCCTCACATGGTGGCACTGTGTGTGTGTCCTGCCAGCTGGCGCGGTGCTCTAAAATTCATGTGTACAGCGTCCTTGACAATTCACTAAAGTTAACATTTCTTCAACCATTGGTATCTAACAACACTTTGGAGCAGCGGTGCCTGAGGAAAGAGGACGGTCAAGGGACAACTCACCCTTGTGTATTTGGGAGGTGAGATGATAATCTGTGAAACAAATTTGGATGCATTTTTACTTCACCAGTCTCTCAATTTTGGATGAAGCTATTTTTCCCTGGCAGATTTTGTTCTATTCTGAATAAATATGTTAGTTTTCCCGCAAATCATTATTATTTTCTTTTTACCCCGCCCAGCAGAAACTAATAATTTACCTAAAAAATAGGCCGATTCATTCAAAACAGACTGAAATCTACCAGGGAATAATAGTTTTGTCTTCACAAATGAGAATACATTCTAATTAAACCAAACCTAACGAAAACCTAACCTAATCTACCCTACCCTGACTTAATTTAACATCCATACAATGTCATTATCTCATTTGTGATCTGGATCTTCCTTGTCAGTGGAGCCTTCAATGTATGGTACAGTCTCTAGTTCCAGACGTTTGATGCCCTGGAAGGGGTAGAGTTTGGCTGCCTGCACAAAGAATTGGTGGAACACTGTGTCCTTGATAAATAAATATCTGGCCTGGTATTGGTAAAGCAGTTTCCTCCATATACCATGACATTTCACCCACTCTGACATTCCTCCAAAGACGTTCAATGTTCTGGGTATGTATATCACTTGTACTGGATCCACAAAGTTCTCAGAATGGCTTACAGTGAAGTGGGTGTACCCATATTAAGTGTGTGTGTTGTATGCTCCACACTTAACACTAATGATCGCAGACCTACAGCGGATATATTTTTGTATGAGTGGGAGAAGCGTCCCTTTGTCACGCCTCTCAACCCGACCGAGTGGTCCGACCAGAGGCAGAACAAAGTATTTCTTTGTGTGGCACCCTCGCCCCCCAAACTACCACATCCAGGAAGGTACACAACCCCTTTTGTATTTCCATCATACAATAAGAGTCTCATCTATTTCAACAACGATTTCTTGACCATCAATGGCCTCTTGTTGAGTAGATTAGAAGTCTATTACTTCGCTACAGAAAGAATGTCGATCTACAGACATCCTGGATGATATGTCCAAGCAGTGAATCACTGTGTGGTGATTGCAGCAACTGCTTAATCAGCCATTGACAAAAAGAACCACCCTTCATGCATCCTGAAGAAATGTTCCCGTGCTATCACTAGTACTAAAGTTACAATAATGTCCCGTGTTTTACTTTCGTGCTTTAAAACTTCCTGTACATCACCAGATTTTCTGATCCTCACAAAATGAACACGGTCTTTTACACTTGAGGCAGTGTGCAGCAGTGGGTAACACCATGTGTTCACATAAAAACTTGATAGATTCTTCATTGTTTTAAAGAAATCTTGTAATAGCACCAAAGTAATGTGTTGAACATCCTTCACAATTAGACATCTTACAGAGACTGATTCAAATCTTTCACATTGACTTGCATCTCCATTCTGAAGATGCTGTGATTGGTAGAATTTAATTGGAATAATAACTTATTTTATTTACTGCTTTTAATGTAATCTTAAAGAGTCATTAGTTATTATTTCCCAAACGTAGTACTAATATTCTGCTTTTTGTTCCAGTATCAATCTTAATCCTAAATGTCCTATTGATAAACCATATAATATGCACTGTGCATACATGCAATATTTCCATATGGAGCCTATGCACATCATCTTTTTGCTCAGGTTACTTATCTTTTACCATTATTGTGATTAGAGATGGAGAACGGCATTCAGAAGACGGATGAAACAGAAGTATTATGGCAGCCTGAAAATTTCTACTGTCCACACCCTGAAGTGCACTCTGCTGTTATCTTGCTCAACAATGGAATCTCAGAGGATAATGTGAAAAGTGTGCTTCAGTGGTGGTGTAATGGTGAGACAATGAGTTTTGCTTGTAGCTTGTTACTTATGATAAAAATTTTAAAAAATGCATCATGAAAAATAAAAATGTTTCATGTTTGGGATGCACAGAAGAGAGAGAAAAAGTGATATGTACTTAATATGAAATATTTTTAAGAACTCCTTCAAGGGGATTGTTGTGGTAGCATTCCAAAAAGTAGCTGCCAGCCACCTCCCTAGAAATAAATTACTAGATGTAAGCCACCCACCTCTGAGAAGCAAACCAACACTGTGCTTGGAAATTTCCTTTACTATTTTGGAGGATAAGAATTAGGGCATTATATTAAAGAAGAAATGAGATACTGGATCATTAACATTCTCAAATCAAACAATTAATTTTAGATTTATTTGAAAATGTAAATATTATTTTAATCCTCAGATTATTGATACCAGATAATCAGTTGAAAATAGACTTAATGATCACATCCCTCCGCAGCAAGCATACGGATTTGTGTGGACGGTGCCACAAATCACTTTCACCACCTCATGTGGCAGCAGCAGCAGGGTGCCACAGCCTGCCACTGCCCATGTCCTCTCCCAGATGTTATATCAGGGGACTTTGACTCCATCCAGCCTGACCTGCTTAAGCTATATTCAGCTGAGGGTGTCACCATTGTGCCAACACCAGATCAGAATGAGACTGACTTCACTAAGGCAGTGCGGGTGGCAGCCAACCTCATCGAAGAGCGCCAAACTCATGTGAGTGGTGCACCTATTGTCTTTTATTTGTCTAGCTGTTTTTTTTGCTTTTCATAATTGATTCTTGTTTGTTTTTTTAATTGCCTCTGAACTTTCTTCTTTTCATATTGGTATTGCAGTGGTACCTCAAGTTAAGAGTTTAATTCTGTGACTGAGGTGGTATCTCAAATTGCTCATAACTTAAATCAATTATGCCATTGAAATTAACTGAAATCCCATTAATCCATTCCAGCCTCTGTCTTCCTGGTCTCAAAGAAAAGAAATGTTTTTTTGTTGTTGAAAATATTGCTAAAAAACATAAAGTATAAAAAAATAGTTTTATAAAGTTTACTACCTCAGAGATCAGAAATGCATTCCATGGGAAATTATTACACACATCTTGCCCTTCTCCTCTTCAGTTGGGACAGTCAATCAGCTGAGAGTGTATTGGTTGCTCTGTTAATCACAGAAAAGCTTGCTGGTGACCTTGTACTAGATGCTGTAGACATTATTTATATGTATTAGATATTAGGTTTTGAATAAGCAAGGGGAAGAGAGAGGAGAACAGAGGCATGCAAGAGTGTGGGTGGAGGAGGTAGATGGAGAAGATGGGAGGAGTTTTTTTCATTTTGTGCCTTTTAAGTTATTTTTGTTCACCATGAATGCTATCTTAATCGCTGAACTTATTACACTCTAATGCCATACTTTGTTGTTGACTTTAATTGGTAAATTTACTTTTATTTCACTTTTGCTTCCTTAACTTAATTTTCCTCGTTGCTCTTTACTTTTTCATCTGCATGGTGCTTTATCCTCCTTTTAAGAATGTTTGGAAGTGAGTTAGGCATGTATCATTACATAATGCCACTTAAGTAGTTAGGACATGTGGTCAGACAAAAGAAATTTAGCCAAACAACTGCACAAAAGCTCAAAATGTTACCACAACATGATAAATGCTTTTACAGTGATAAAAACAAACAAACATGTGGACTGACTATGTCAGAGATAGAATGCTGAGCGTTTGCTGCACCAAATAGCAGTGGCATACCAGGAGGTAGCTCGTAACTTGAATTTTTGCCAAAAAAATTGACCAACTGATAATTCATATCTCAAATTACTCATAAGTCAGGATACTTGTAAGTTGAGGTTCCACTGCACAGCATTCTATCCTTATGTCTTTAAAAAATTGTTTATAAATGTAATTTTACGCTTGTTCTTGTATTTCACCAGCTTTTCTGTCTTTTTCATTGTCTTGATTTACTGAAGCATAATCTATCAAATGCCAGTATGTGGTGCTAAGTTGATATATATCCCCTTCTGCTAACTCTCTCAGACCTGCATAGGGATTGGCAACTAAGTGGGCATTTTTGTTTACTCTTTTTGTTACCTTTGGCCAATTTTTCCCCTCTCACATAAAAAAAATTCACCATGGCTGGGGTGTATACAATACACTCTGATTATTCATTAGCTGCTGGCAGAAGTAGCACTGGAAGCAGGCTGAGGAAACTCTTTTTTTGTTATTTATTGCTTTTTTCCACCAGGTGAACCACATCTTGGTAGTAGCTGGCTCAAACAACAACAGGTTTGACCATGTCCTGGCTATCTTGGCAACACTCTACAAGGTGAGTAGGCAATGACAGATGGCTGGCTGGCCTGCTTATCACTTGTAGGTTTATTCCTTGTCAGCACCTTCTTTTCCATGTCTTCCTTTTCTTTTATTTTCATTATTTTATTGATTATTATTATGTATTTGTCCATTTATTTATTTTATTCATAATTCATTGCATTTATTTTTCTTTATATTCTGTACCTGTGGATATCTGAAAATAATGTTGAAATTGTTAGATTCAGATGTCAATGAGTATTGGTCTGGTTGCTGGATTCTTTGGAGTTGGGCATCTCATTCCTTTTGAATTTAATTCAATTCTTAGTTTGTTTGAAAATGACTACCTTTTTAGTATAAGATAGGTAATACTTTTGAGAATTTTTATAGGACCTATTTTTGTGCTAGATATTTAAGATTGAGTGAGGTTTGTATAGTACAAAGTAATGATATAGACATATTTTGAATAGTTTACCAGCTAAGGTGTGTGGCTAATCTTCACAAAGTGAGAGCAAGGGTACTTTATCTTCTCAGTTGGAGGCCAAGGAGCATGTGAATCTGAAAGTCATATGCCTTGTCTTGGCTACTTAGCTTTTTGTTGGTGACAGCTTTGGCATTTATGTTTTGTATTGACAGGCATATCAGATTACGTCAACGCCTGTAGTGGTGGTGTGGGGAGGGAGCCTCTTCTGGGTGCTGGGAGCAGGGCGGCACCGCATCCAAGTGTCCGCTGAGCTGTGCCGTAATCCTTCATCCAGTTGGTGTGGTCTGGTGCCAGTAGGCCAGGCTGCCACTGCCACCACCACTGGTCTCAAGTGGAATCTTGGTTTGTGGTGGTGTTGCTGTGTTATAGTGGGATAGTAGTGTATTAAATATGGAGTGTGGTGTGTTGAATATAGTCAATTAAATGACACGTGTGGGTAATAAGTATGTTTGAGAGAGGTTTCCTCTCGTGTTGCTCTTTTGGACAGGGTGGGATCAAAAGTTTTTATCTTATCATTTCCTCTCCATTAATTAACCTCTTTCTTACAACTACAATATTGCATCTCTTGCTATCTTCTACCACAATTTTCATGCCAACTGCTCTTCTGATCTTACTAACTTTATGCCTCCCCTCCTCCCATTGCCTTACTGCACAAGAATTCCTCCATTTTTTCACCCCTCTGTTCTATCCACCTCTCTAATGCAAGAGATAACCAGTATTCTCAATCATTCATCGCTTTCTCTAGTACATTCTGGAACTCTTTGCCTGCTTTTGTATTTCCACCTTCCTATGACATGAACTCTCTTGGTTGGTTTTTGTTGGGGAAATTTTATAAAATCCTCCTATGACTTACCTTCTATCCTGTCTTTCCCTCATATATTCCTCTGTTATTCATTTAAGTTGTTTTTGTAATGACTTCCAGTGATTTACCTTCCTCATTCATATTTATTCTTTTGTCATTCATTTTGTTTTATAATTAGCTGTGACTTATCTCCTCTCTGTTATTCCTCATTCATATTTCTTTGTTCATTTATATTGTTCTCTCTTATACTGCCTCTTTTAATTCTTTGTTCTCATGATCCTTCTCTCACATGCCAATTGTTTTACATATTTACATCCTCTCAGTCATTTATATTTTTCTTTTTCTTGATATACCTGTTGTAACTCCATTGTCACCTACACAGATCACCAGACCCTCGCATTTGGTCAGCTGGTGAGCACCTCCAACACTTACCAATTACCTCCTGCTGGTGGAAATGTGACAGTCACCACTTCAGATCCTCTATTATGGACTATGGGATGGATGGCTGAACCTGGCCCCTTCAAACGAAAGTACTCAGAGCTTCAGAATGGCTTCTGAGTTGATGCTGAAGAGACATGAAGAATAAGTAGTATATTCTGAATGATTTATTTTAACTTTTAGTATTGAATGTTAATGCTTGTAAAGTGACTGGTTTTCAGGAGATACTACGAATTTTATAGCACAGTGTGACTTGTTCATCTCACCAGAAGTTACTGGTTGCATTCTTTACCTTAGGAGTGACAGAATCACTCATAAATAAGACTGCTTAAATACATAACAAGGATTGTACCTGTGAAACTGAATTCAGTGTAAGGAGAGCTGTGATCTGATGCATGCAGTCACTACCAAAATAATGGTGTGACTTTTTTTTTCTGTTATGTATCTTAAAAAGTTTAACAAATATTCAGGAGGTACTTACCCAGGTCCAGTAATTTATGGGAAGTCCCTTCTGCTTCATACAATATACCAGGCATGTGGAGACAGGTTCATGTAGCTGCTACAGGAGGGACAGGTTGAGGTATTATTTGTAGAAGAGATGATCTTTAGCTGACATTGGATCTTATTAATGCTCACTTTCCTCAGCAACTGAGGAGCTTTTTTATTCTTTTACTATAATGCAGGTCTGGGTGTCTGACAAATGGCCATACTTTCCATGTAAATCCAGCATCAAGTGACAACACTGTATCCTATACAGTGGCTAAAACATTTTGCTCCTTGTGCTGATGCTGACAGTGTAAGAGTGAGCAGGTTGTGGTCTAGGTTGCTGATTGGCCACCCTCTTACCTCTCTCAGCATTCAGTTTGTTGACTTAGTCTTCCTACCAAATGCTGAGTGCAGGACTTCAAATGTTATTGTCACAGTTACTAATACCAACTATGTAGAGTAGGACTATCATTTTAAATTCCAGAGCTATTAAGGTTAAAATATTAAAATTTGAAACATTTTCAAGACTAAGGGATATTTAACGTATAAATGGTATGCATAGTATGGTTTTAGACTCAGGAACCTTCCATGGATACTGGATAGTGTATATTTTGGTTATTGTTATCCTACCCTTGGCAGTGTTTCAGATTTGTTTGTATAGATAGATTTATTTTCATAAACACAAATCAAAGATTCCTATAACTCTGAAGATCTAAGTGTTAATTAGGTTTGGCAGTAGCACATGTCTGAACATCTGACAGGATGATTCAGTTAGGGGTCTGCTCAGCATTGGTACTGTCACTCATGCTACTATTTATTGTTGGTGGTTGAGTTGGAGGTTTGTCAGAGTGGTTGCATTAAGATGATGTCAAAGATGCCTGGGAGTGGTAAAAGAGAATTGGTGATTTAAGCATTGGGAGCTGGTGTGATGGAGGCACAGGCTCAACTGGTATCCTGAACATTTTAGTTTTGTGCACTAATCCATTTTCTAATTATTCTGACAAGCCCCTTTCTCTCATAGTGTTAATCTCATATCTGCTTCATTTATTATGTTCCTCTTTGTGTCATCACATTTTCCATTGTCTTATAAATGAATCTCATTGAGGTTCAGTATGTGACTCAGTGTCATCATGCTTCACATTATTTAAACTTCATTTTTCCCATATACCTTATCATTTCACCTCATTTCATATTCCAAGTCAACAAAAAGAATAATTTAATATGTTAGTCCTTAACACAACATAATTCAAGAACCAGAAATTATGAATTTCAGTATTGGAACATACCAAAAGTATTGGATGTCCACTGGCACCAGCATTAATTTTTTGTGCAGATGATTTTGTTATTTGAATTATACTTTGGCAAATTAAAATTGACATATGCTCAAAATCTAACAATATAATATGTTTTTGGCTAACTTTCTGATGCCAGTACTAGTGAAATTTGGAGCATTAGCATTGAAAGCATAGCATCCGCCCCATGTCTCCCTGTTGCCTCTTGAAACTCACATTGTGGGAAAGCTCAGCGTTTCCCCAATGGCTCCCCACTTTGACTCATACCTGGGGCTGACTCCACATGTTTTTCTGACTTTGGAAGGCCTCTGCTTTTGTACATATCCATGCTTTTGTATATATCCAGTGTCATTTCATATATCACAAGTTACATGTTAGCATTAAATCCCATCATCTCATTCTCGTGTGTTATTTAATTTCACAGATTCCAATTCATTAATTTAATTCCTTCTCTTATTCCAGTCTCTCTTGACAGTAATATTACATAAGCATTCCATCTAGTTACTTTTATCTCTTTAGCAGTGTTCCAAACTTTTTAGTTTGTAAATTGAAATAGTATGTACTTCCATTCAAACTCAGACACTTTATAGATTTTTACCTGAAAATTTCTAAATTCCATTTGTCCAAATCTGCTACAATGAAGACTTATCATTAGTTGGAAGGTGACTTTTTTTATGCTACATGCTGGAATTTCAGCTTCCTGTTTATCATTGAACATGAGAGCACATGGACTGGCCTGTTGCTGCATAACCTATAATGACCTTCCTGATTCATTCTCTCTCTCTCTCTCTCTCTCTCTCTCTCTCTCTCTCTTTTGTCTTGTCATAAAGATTAATACATTACATAGCACACTGTGTGTATATATATATATATATATATATATATATATATATATATATATATATACACAAATTTGAATTTAAATTCAAGAAAGGTATTTACAAGTTTTCCTTATAGAATTGTTTCTTCAGTCAAAAACCTGGCAAAAATCAATCTCAAGAAGTACAATTAATAATATTTAATATTTTGTGGGAAAAGAACCTTTGGTTATAAAAATGTGTTACAAAGGAGTTATGTTCCTAGAAAACAGTTTGTAAATCAAAAATTTGTAAATAGAACCATTTTCTCCCATACACTTCCATTATATAAGGCGAGATATATTCCTACAATGAAAAATTATCTTCCTGTGTTATTGTAAAGTATATATTTCCGACTGGTTTGGTTATCACTGTCATCATAGTTGTGACATCAGATGATACCTCAGTGTTACCAGTGATCATCGGCTCGAGAAACGATGTCATTCTCGATTGTTAAGCTTGTGACACTTTTCCTCAATACAGTTGCAGTGATTACATTTTGAATGGAATGTTCAAATTTTAAGCTTCTTTCACAATTAGCCATGGGTTTGATGTTGTCCTCTGTTGTAAATGTATTCTTCTCATCTTACCCTTTCTATTGCTGCCTTTCACAGATTGATCTACTTGTGCACTTCCATTATTTGGCACAGCAACACCCAATGTTGGATACATTCGGTGTTTATTTTTCCCTCCCTGCTATGGAAGCAATTCTCTTGTGCTAGCATTTTTTTTTATTGTTTTGTGTAGTTGAATGGTTACAAAATTTTGTATGACCATTGGTTATTAGCAAATTGCATTATAAAATGACAAATGCCTCACTCATATTGTTAACATTTTGAAGAGGATGAAAAAAACCTCCTTAGACAATTTTGTGAGACACCTTGCAGGCAAAAACATTAGTATTATTATTTCTTTCTCTCTCTCTCTCTCTCTCTCTCTCCACACACATACACACATACAAGCCAGTGATGCCACCTACATTTTGTTTTCCAGTGCAAGTGCTTCTTGTACAGAGATATAGGGATGGACCACTGTAATTTATTCATATTGTTATTGTTAGTTACTTCAATTTTTTCATAAAATACTACATTAATTGATTTTTATTATGATATTTTCAGGTGTGAAATGGATTAAATGGATTTCCATTATTTTAAATGGGCAAATTTGCTTTGAGATACGAATGTTTCAAGATGCAACCAACTAATTTAATTCATAACCTGAGGCTCCACTGTGTGTGTGTGTGTGCGCATTTATATATATATATATATATATATATATATATATATATATATATATATATATATATATAAAACTTATTTATCCTTTATTTATTTTCTAGTACATAGTAAGGTTCCTATGTAATAAGTACTTATGAGCCTTGGTTGTGAGTGTTAGTCTTGCTGGTTAATCAAGATCTGTAATTCTCACTATTGATATTAATGTAGTAATGGTGAAAGTGTGTAGCCCAAGTGAAGGATCCCAGGTTAGTTGCTGCATCATATATTATAAATAAAGCCAAGAAAACAAACATATATGTACATATTTTCTTTTAATTTGTAAATTCTTTATACAAATGACTAAGGGGAGATTGACAAGCAGCCTCTTTATGTACACAGCAGACAATGATATAAAGCTCTGATTTATGAAGCTTTAATCTTTTATTCTCTGGGCACATGACACAGAACATGGTATGTGTTCATGTGCAGTTGTGTGCTGGGAGTGTAAGTGTGTTGGGGCAAAGGGAAAGTGAGATGAATGTCAAGAGCACTGTTAAGAAGAGTAGGGTATGGATAGGTAGTGTGTTCACAGGAAGAGCAAGAAAAAATGTTGAACAATTTTCCTAAATGAAACAGCAATCTGGAATGTAGCATATGAATGTTACGAAGGAAACATAAATGAGGCTCCATGTATGAGGAAGTCTTAGTGTATCATACTTGCAGTTGGTATAACACACGCTAATTTGGGTAAAACTACTGATTATTTGAGGCCCAGCAATACAAGGTACTACTGCATCCAGGCAACTCTGGTTTCTTGTTAGCCAGCCACCAGCTGTAAGGAACAGCAAAACTATTCCATTCAGCTGACAACTGCTCAACAAGGTACAACGAATAATAACCAAGAATGACAAGTTATACACTTGTAATAATCAAGTGCTGCATTTTCAAGTAAAATTTCGACAAAATAAACAATGATAAATCAAAATGTATCTAAAAGAAAGATAATGGGCAATCAATATGTGGCAGTTTCTGGTGCACTGGAACCTTCTTATGTATATAGGGCTTCAAATGTAGAGGAAGACACTACCTACATTAACATACAAATGAAGGAAATAGGAATGCGGTAAATATCTGGTTACAATTAAGCACATTACAGCAAAGAAAGGAAATAACAAGTAAAGAAGGAACAGTATAGTGAATATGGAGCTTTAGGAAAGAGATAATAAAAAAGAATAAATAAACAAATAGAAAACATACCCAAATAATGAAAAACAATTATGCTGCCAGTAGTTTTTGAAGAACAAGACATCAGTGATGGGAAATGATAATGATATCATGCAACTCATTCATATTTGCGAAGGAAAAGAAAGCAGGGAAAATAATGACCTTTCAAGCAATGATATAAATTAATATATAGCATGTACAAATAAGTCTACCTGAAAGCATTGCCAGAAATAAAAGAATAATATAAAAGCCCACACTAGTATATTTATTTCCTTAAAGCAGTTAAGAGAAATAGGAGATAAGCTCACATGTGACAGAGTACAGAAAATACTGTCAATTTTTAAGATGGAAAAAATGTGTGTGTGTGTGTGTGTGTGTGTGTGTGTGTGTGTGTGTGTGTGTGTGTGTATGGGTGTGGAGAGGGGAAGGATGGTGGGGGATGGATGGCACCTACGACACAAATTGTTAATACTTAGTGTGGGAGGAGGAAGGATAGGTACGGCTGATGAGGGATCATATAAGGGATATGAATGATTAGTGTAGAAAACATCACTATACTACTAATAATGAATGAGGGATGAGGCAAGTTGAGTGATGAGGCAACATCCAAGTGTTTGGTTCCTGGTAATGATGTGGAAATGGGACTGTAAAAATGTAATACTTTCTCTCTCTCTTTCTCTCTCTCTCTCTCTCTCTGGCTGTATAATAATAATATGGATGATAATGAATGACAATGATGGTGACAAGATGAGAGTATGGTGATTATACAGGTCTGATGATCCTAATGATGGTGATATCTAAGTGAGTTCAGCAATAGATAACTTCCATTATCTAACGCTGCAGCACAATAATGAGTGGTGGTGGTGGTGGTGGTCAATAGGGATGGTGGTGTTAGGTTCAGGTTACTCTGAGATATCTCCACATTGGTCCATAAAATACTAAAACATTTCAAAACTTGAGGAAAGACAATATTTGATAACAAAAATGAGATGAGTGAGCACAAGGGGCAAGATATGTTACCAAAGCAACAGTATCAAGACAAACATTCGGGGTAATTTTTGAAAACTACAAAACATGATAATTACATGAAATACTATTCTAAACCAAGTCACATTTCTACAGCCAGTATCCTCAAACCTCCAGCAAGGGTCACAGAACCAGAACATGATAACAAAGTATTAAAACATCAGTCTGTTTCCATGTAATAATATTGATGGGAGTTTTACTGGCTGGTTGGAAGAAAGACTCTTATTCCTCAATGTAAAGCAACAACTCTGCAAATATATATTACAGTACTTAATTTAAAAACCTGGCATTAGATTTGTAAAAATATATAATCACTGTCCCTTATGATTCCTGTAGCCATGCTGTTACACAGACAGACAGACAGACAGATAGACATTCAAGCAAAACTCAAATGTCAGTGCCACTCAACTTATGACTAATTAAAACCATTCTCCTTCTTACATTTTAATAATAAAATTATCATAACATCTTGATGGCATCATATTCTATGGTTGTATTTTACATTTTGTTTCATTGACTGAGCACACTGATATCAGAGACTTCAAACTTAACATGACTGTATGATTGGTTGTAGATATTAATATAATCAACTTTATTTCTAAAAGATGAAACTTAATCATAAAAGAAATCCAGTGTACAATTATAATAAATAAAATCCTTCACATATAAGCGTATGGAAAAGACAAACAAATTGTAATGACTGGGTGTGTGTGGGGAGGGAGACCAAATTACACTTTATGGATAAAATTCCATCAGGACTGATACATAAGGAATCAATATTATAATGAGCAGCCAGGAATACTGAATGTGCTGAATAAATTTCAAGATCAACATAAGAACTGGGGTGAGAGAGAAAATAAATAAAACAGAGTTGGGTGGTTGGGGAAAGGATGGCAGAAACAGAATGGTGAGTGTGGAGTGAAGGTTGTCTGATGTGGTGATGTAGCTTGAGGAAGTGGAAGGGAGGTGATCTGTGAGGCACACACACAATGGTCTGCCTGGTGATGGAAGGACACTATACACTAGGGTGGTTGAATTCAGGAGGAAGGAGTGAGAGATCAGGTCGGTGTACTACTGATGGTGGTGGGGAGAGGAAGTCTGTCCAGCTACACTAAAATATATCCATCTGCCAATAGAAACACCTAAGGACATCACCAACAGCACTCTCCCTCTTCAACACACAGGTTTATTACAAACAAGAGAAGGATCATTCATGTAACATCCAGCGCCATTATAATTCTGTGAGTGATAACACTGACTAATTAGCTGAATTGGTAATGAAAGAAATATTTCATCAATTTTGGTGATCATTCTAAAGTTCCACTTATAATGTATGTATTTCATACAAATGGATACAAATGGATAATGTCCTTACAGCATCAACACCTTAACAACTCCCACTGTCTGGTGGTCCTCATCACAGCTTTAGTGAGCTGCACTCTGTATCATACTTACTGGCTTCACTCTTACACCATTCTGACTTTTCATGACTGATGTTGAAAATATTCAAGAAAAACCTCCACTGACTCCACTGCTACATTATAAATTAATATTAATGATTCCCAAGAGTTCAGATTTGTCAAAGTTTCTGTATGCACTATTAATTTTTCTAAAATGTCTCAGCAGTGCACAGAGCAGTTTGTTAAGTCTGGTTAAGACTCAAATCAAATACAACCTTTTTGTTCAATACTGATGTTTTGTTCCCAAGTTCTCAATGCTTTTGTTCCAGCAAGACCTCCATCACTGTACTGACTCAACCAGGCCAGTTAGATCAGATTAATCTGTGTAGCACTAAAACATTAATTGATATATAAAATTTTGCCAAATTCTTGGAGAAAGCTTAGTTCTTATAAATTTCTTCGGCTTTACCCATAAAACCTCTCAACTGAATCCAGTTAGTGGAGAAAAATCGATCTTTCATTCCAATATGTCCGAGTAAAAATACATAAATAAAATATTTAATACTATCATCACACTTAATGCAGACAGGAACCAACACAGTGCCTTGGTGTAACAAAACCGAATCTCTCAAACTGTACAATAGTTCACACTCTGGAGTATTAAAAAAAAATATCTCCATAAATTCAACAAATCCTGTAAATCCTAACCAAGGCAATGAGGAGAGCTGTGTGCAGAACACTACGGTGGGTATCTGTCCATGGCATGTGCCTTCACATGGCAATGCATTGACCTCTCTCTCTTGCTCAACTGATGCTGATGTTGGTCTAGTATAGTAAAAACCTCAGATGATGTGCCCACACAGAGAGCAGCATCAGCCAGAGAAGGAAAGCCGACTCATCTTCAATGAACTCTTCCACTGATATTCAAATTACTCATAAAGTAAACTTCCATAAAGGTTAGTGGTCACATTAAAAATGCCAAGATTGCTGAAGATTGTATGGCCTAGATATAAATTTTGTTCCTAAAAATGGCTTTACAAAAAATTGAATAATTGAGCATGTACAGCGTGTATGTATGCATGTATGTATATGTAAATGTACATGTGTGTGCATATATACATATATATATATATATATATATATATATATATATATATATATATATATATATATATATATATATATATATATACACACACACACACACACACACACACACACACACACACACACACACAGTGCAACCTCGGGTTATGAGTAATTCAAGATACAAACTGTTGCTCAGTTGATTTTTTGCTTTGACAGGTGAGTAAAAACTTGGATTATGAGGTAGCTCGAGGTACACTACTGTTACTTGACACAAGTGATGCACAGTATTCAATGCATTCAGTTTACTTTCCTTTGCAGTGGAAGTAATTCTCCTCTTGTATTGGTGTTTGGTGAATTACTTTTATCTCCCTTCCATCCTGTTTGTCTCACCTCTATCCAATCTGATATCCTGACTTCTTTCTCTCTCTCTCTCTCTCTCTACACACACACACACACACACAGACACACCTTCACACACCAATCCAAGCTCTCTTTTTCCATACAGTGCAAGTGCTTCTTTGTTTAAAGATAGAGTGATGAACTACAGTAAATTATTGATCATTATTATTTGTTAGACAATTACTTTAATTTTACATAAAATACCCTGTTGATTGATTTTCATATTGATATTTTTGGGAGTGAAACAGATTAACTAGATTTCCATTATCTTACATGGTAAAATTTGTTTTGAGATATGAATGCTTCAAAATATGAGCTATGTTATGTAACAAATTTCATTTGTAACCCGAGGTTCCACTGTATTTATATAACAAAGACAGGAGCCCAAGTAAGCCCTGCACACTTTCCTCACATTATCTAAGCCTCACCCTCTCCTTGCTTTCAGTAGTGTACCTGTTGCTAGGGTATCTGCACCTCATGATTGTCATCTTGTGTGACTCAAATGATGAAGGTAATTCCTACTTTCTTGCTCCCTTTCAATGGCTTCTCTAATAATTGATCCAGTGTTTAAGATTCTGTACAAGTGAAATGCAAAATTCTGGAAGATCCTGAACTACAACCATAACTTCAGGAGCAGATAATAGACCAGTTAGTACTTTCACAAACCACATATTCAAAATGAAAAAAAAAATTTCATTACAATTACTGAGAAAAGACTAAAGAGTGAGCAAGACACACATTAACCACAAATTTTGGTGAGGATTTTCACAAGGTAAAAGTTAAAATCTTGACAATTTGGCCTCTAATTTTACAATAAATTGGCCAGCAGGTGTCCTACATGAAACCATCCTGCTATTTGCCAGACCTTGTCCAAGTGCGTCCTTCCTGTCCTACAGGAAGCTTGTCACACTGCGTGGGAGGCTCCCCAGGAACCTGCTGCTAGCTGCTCTTGTGGGAAAACCAGTTTCTCTGTTACAATGATTATTTCTTCACACAGAAAAGTGCACAGCAGTAATTGGTTGCAGATGTGGTCATGGTGGGAAGGTGGGTGAGTTTCTGCCACAGTGCCTTCACATTTACCATTGTTAGACGGAAGCACAACTCAGTAATCACTCAAATATAGAATATATAACTAACTTGTACTGACCACACACTTATGAAACAATTACTAAAAATAATTCATAAAATATATGAAATTGTAACTTTTATCAAGTACAGAATATCTTTAAAAATATCGGGATAATTGTATTGCAGAAATCATTCTGATACCGATCAACCAATAGTCATTACGAAATCAGTGTAAGCATGCATAATATATCCACAGTTTGCATAACATGATGCTGTGTGCCTGACCAGTCTGTAATAGCTGGATGTCCATTAGAGAAAACACCAACGTGACAGGAGGGCAACAAACACAATCCATTAATTGGGTACATGATAGCTATCCTCAGAGAGTATGATTATGAACTCAAACAACTCATTAGTATAACCAAGTCAATACTTGAGAGGGAGTTACACTTACCAGCAAATACAATGTACAGAGAACAGGAATGTAGGAGGTGGAGGCTGCTGGAGTGACAGTGTTGAGGAGCTCTTGGTGGGTTGAGGCTAAGTCAGTGAGGTGATCATGGAGGTCAGAGGTCAAGATTCAAAAGCTCTTGTTCTACAGATTAGAATAAAGGTGAATATACCACTGTGATTAGTTACATTATGAGGATGAGTAAACCAATTAAAAAAGTAATAAAATATGAAGACATCTTCCCTTCACCTATACACATGGCTTAAGATTCATACCCAGAATCACAAATCTATGGTAAACTTCCTGCAAGATGGAGAACGAATGCTTTCCAATGCCCACCGTACACATCATTCGATGCATACGTATATATATGTATATATGTATCCATAAAATATCTCCATTAACAACAATGCAATTGAGGATCATTATGAGGGGAAACATATTTCCTACCAGCATTACCATGTTGGCCAGGGATGCCACATTACTAACACCAGCAGCCATAATATCCTTGGATGCCTCAGCTGCACACTGCAACACTTTTTCTGACTCCATCTTCAAGTCACTGTCTTTCACTGTAAACAATATTTGTGACTAGCATTGGTGCACACTTGGCAAGAAGTGCCTGAATTTCCCGACAGAGGCTTTATCACACCTTTAAAAACCAAAGTGTCTCAGGTGGATCATTAAAACTTGGCACAATGTCACATAACCACCTTAACACAGACTCATTCATACATACATACACACCCACACACACACACACACACACACACACACACCCACACACACACACCCACACACACACACAAACACAGTCACACATCTGATGCTGAACCAGTTCTCATGGCCAGAATGATTTACATAGACATACACTGAAGACACTCATTAATGCAAATTCTGGGACAACCTTGCAAGTCAAATTGTTCACACACTTATTTCATAATTCATGTCATATGCAGAACGCCTGTCAATATCCTGAGGCGTGGCTAGGCGGTGGTCAGGTTTGGGGGTGTGGGTGGGACTCAGGGTACCACTGTGAGGACCCCGTGGGCCATGAATGCCAGCATGGTGGCCATCATGTGCTGGCCCATGGGGAGGACCTGGGTGGTGGGGTGGGCCTCGTGAAGACATTTCTATGCTATCCATCATGTCTAGAGACCTCACAAAAGATACAGGCCGCTTCTGGACAGGACTGGGTCTGCTGCCTTCCGTGGGAGTTGGGGGCGTCACCAAGCCACCCCCGTAGTTCTTTCGTCTGATCTGAGGCGACTGAGGACCCACGTAACTTGGACCGGAATTTCTGCGGCCAACATTGACCTGCTGCTGTGGTGGGTACCCCTGGAGGGGTGGGTGTCCCATGTGGGTGAAGGTGGGCTGGTGCTGGGCCTGGTAATGCCCACTGTGTACACCGGCTATCTGGGTGTGCACGGGGTGGTAGTAATGGGAGGAGGGGCAAGTCTGAGTGGGGCTGGTGGGGTTGGACCGATACTCCTGAGACCCACAAGACTGGTATATGACACCTGGATCATTGGGACCACCCGGGCAATACTGGGGAGGTGACTGGTCCCGCCACGTGTACTGGCCATGCTGGGGCGAGCCAGCCAGCTCCTGGATATTGTCGAACATGGTGGTGGTGCGAGGGTAGGCAGAGCTCGTGTCTGGGGGCTGGCGAATCAGTTCAGACTCAGACATGTAGCGCCGCTGTGGTGAACCATTGGTGTGGGAAGAGTGTGGGGGCTCATAGGAGAAGTGAGGATAGTACTGAGGTGGTCCTCGATTCCCATCGTTTCCAATGCCAATAAAATCGGGGCGGCGTGGCTGTGTTGGAGTGCTTGGGTTCGATCGACGAAGAGGAGAAGACATGGCGAGGGGTGTGGGCACTCCTCCAAGCTGCTTCATGCGGTGATGCAGTGTGGGGGAGCCGGGAACACCCTGGTACATTTGCTGACCGCTGGGACTGGATGGCCCGGTGCGGGGCCCTCCAGGAACTGGCGGGGAAGTCTGCATGGGTCTCTCTGGGGAGAGTGGATCTGGTGTGGTCGACCGAGATCGACCATCGAGTCCCCTGCAACAACACAACAAGCATTAGAATACTGGCATGTGTGTCTTGACTACGTGTTCAGTCAGTCATGGCAGGCATGTTTTGTTTCAGTTGGAGGTTGGGAGCAGTACTACAAAAACATATCACTCTTCCTCATGGTGACACTGGGAACAAACTTTAAAAAACATAAACAAATAGTGAACAAATCAGTTTCATTTTATATATCTACCTAACTAATACATAAAGACATTCTGATTGAATGAATAATATATATCAGCAATCAGAACAATAGTACAGCCAAAGCATTAAAAATAGTACTGGTAATAAATTAATCTCTGCAAACCAAGGCTGGCACATGCACTGATCTTGATGCAGTTTCAGCAGCTAAACATTGGAATTCCAAAAAACACAAATTTAGAACAAGCATTTACAAAAATGTTATTCAATCTTATTCTGAAAAATGGAACAAAAAAAGTCAATTTATAAGAGAAAGTAAATGTGCTTCTGTGGTCAGCAGCTGAAATATCTAGGAAATGCAAAGCAAGACTGTTATATAAATGTTGCAGTATAGATGTCTAACTGGAAGTGATATTCCCTCTCCCATCTCCACAACAGATCAACAATGCACATTTTAACCTTAACCAGACACTACTCACTCTAGAAAGAGTTCTATGATGCACACACTGTTTGAGTAGCCCCCTTACTTCTCACACGTGTTGCACTCACTCGTGGCTGCCAGCCAAGGAGACATTTCAGCTGATAAACACTAGTGCTATGAAGATCATGACACACAAGTGAATGGCGATCACAAGTTGTGGTGGTAAGGATTCCAGAAAGTAAGGAATAGTAGCTGTCTGACACTACACTGAAAACAATAGTATGTGTGTGTGTGTGTGTATGTGTGTGTGTATTTACCTAGTTATTTTATACAGGGTTTGAGCGGGACTCATAGTGTCCTGTCTCCATACCTCCATATATCCAACAATTCCTTAATTTATATATGTTGGTTGCTATAACAACCTCCTCTTTTAAACCATTCCAAGTGTCCATATTTCTATGTGGAAAACTGTACTTTTTATGTCGTCTAAACACTGACTTTTTTTTTATCTTCCTTAAGTGTCCTCTCATCTGTCTAGTTTCTTCCTCCATCATCACCAGGTTTTTTTTTTTACCAGCTTTTCAATGTCATTTACTATCTTATATAAAGTTATTAGATCTCCCCTCTCCCTTCTATTGTGCAGAGTTGGCAGTCCTACTTCTTTCAATCTGTCTTCATATGTTAGTTCTCTTAAATCTGGTACCATTTTCGTGGCTACTCTTTGGATCCTTTCTAATTTCCATATATCCTTTTTTTCACATTAGGTGGTGTGTGTGTGGGTGTGTGTGTGTGTGTGTGTGTGTGTGTGTGTGTGTGTGTGTGTGTGTGTGTGTGTGTGTGCGTGTGTGTGTGTTTATACTTATGGGTAATGTATGTTATGCTAATGCTACTGTCTATTGCAATCAACCCTCAATTTAATGGATTTCCAAGTATTATATTTTGGATCTAACTAGCTGGGTAAGTGAAGTAATTTCAAATATACTTCTGAACAACCTGCACCTGTCTGCCTGGCTGGGATCCTTTATGGGTGAGTAGGTGAGCAGCCTTTATAATTAGGTGGGGAACACAACAACAGTGTTCCTGAGACCCGGATGCAGCAAGTGGCAAAGCAGGCTGTGTTCCTTCATTTAAAGGAGGAAGTTTTGAACATTTCAATCACCACAATAATACAAAATGATATAAATTTCCATGCAGGATTCAATGTCTGTCATGAGAAACAGTAAGAGACACTGTAAATATTTAACAGTAAAATAAACATTTATGACATTGAAAAAGATAAAAAAAACATTTATCCAAAATATAAGGAAAGCTGCACTATTGCAGTATATATCAGAAAAACAAGTGCTTAGAATACCATTCCAACAAGACTTGCTGGACATTTGCTGCAGCCAGGCAACAAGGTGTAGCAATTTTGCATCAATCATGTTATATTCCATTTAAACTGAGGATTTCATCACAAAAAGGAATAATCATCCACACTTAATTCTATCCAACAATGTACATGTGTGACAAATGCTGGACGGACAACTTTCTGATCGCGTTACTTAAAGACCAACACAATATGAGGTGTTTCCATTTCACTTTCTCAAAGTCAAGATTCAACATTCTTAGAAGGAAAGCTAAGTGTAGGTGTTTTTTTTCTCCTATCTAGGAATGAACTGTCTACCATCCCAAACAGAGTAACCAAATTTTTTTTATTCCAAGGTTTTTAAGAAATAGAATCTGGTCTCTTGGTGATCAAAAGATGTACTTATCAACAAAATCCTAGCCACAATATTCCCTTGTGATGAACACTGACTGCACTCTTACATGGATATAATCTCTCCCTACTAATATCACCAATACACAGTGATTCTAGTATGGTCTTCATTTTGTTATTTCACTAAATTTCTCACTATTTCTTAAGAATACTTATAACACAACACATTTCTTAATAAAATTAATATTCCAATCTAATGATTAATTTAGCTAGTTAACATTGGAAACAAAATCTATTTGTTGAACTAAATACATAGAGCAATTTCATTTACACTTCAGTGAGTGTTAATCAGTCCTTCTCTCCACCCTGACCTACCATGAGTGGTGGTAAATAAATGTATTTTATCATCAATCACAAGATACCCTCACAGTCATTACGTTAGAAAGGAACATCACATGTTGTCCTTACCCACTCATCATCACTTTATCCACCTCACCAACTTATTCATGTGAGAAGAGTTACCACAGTGGATATCTGAGGCAAAAATGGGTCCACGATGCCAAAATACAGATCAACGATTCTTTCAACTCATTACATTACTTCTCACCCCCACATGTTTCATTCTACTCTTGATGGTTCCCATGCTAAAAGTTAGGTTACTCTTTTCTCATCTGAATAACCACTCACTTTCAAGATACTCCATTCTTCTGCACCCCAATTAACTTTTCAAATTAACTTTTCCATTCCTATCCTCAAATATATTACCTTACTTATTCTTTCCAATGACTGTCCCTTGTCCTAACTTTTCCTTCTTCCCTCACTCCTTTGCATATCTGTCTTTCTAGTACTATTTCCTTCCTCAGTCTTTTGCCCTTCATCTGTTTCCCCTTACCTTCTGCTTCTTTCTACTTCCCTTTTACATTGTCTCTTCACACTCTGCCCTTCTGTTACTTCCCTTAGACATTGCTTCTTCCCACTCTGCCCTTCTGTCCAACCACACATAGTCTGTCATGTTTTGATTTTCCTTTAGTTAAAAACAATTCTTGGTTACGAGAGAGAGAGAGAGAGAGAGAGAGAGAGAGAGAGAGAGAGAGAGAGAGAGAGAGAGAGAGAGAGAGAGAGAGACTAAGCTTAGCAAAAGCAAAACAAGTGAGCAATGAAGCAACACATTGTTGTTTAAATCTGGACAAGTTCTGAACATGCCCACCAATTAGCTATCAGTAATCTTGGCCAATATGCCCCACAAAGAGAAGTAGTTGGGACAAGGCAGCCACACACATAAATTCACACATTTGTAATCACACCCACAAGTGCTCTCTCAAATCTTAAAGACAAAAAATATTCAAGCTACTGTTGGTGAACTATTCCTTAGAAAGTGGGGCAATCAGTAGTGAATGAAGCTGCCAGTTTCTATTCAAAAGAGCAAACTATTTCTATACGTTGTTCAAACAATTAAGGAAAAATCCTTCCACTAAACCAAGCTTGTATTGATTCATTTTCCATTACAGTGAGCTCTTAGTGCACATGTCTCAGCATTCCCAGCATGCCAGAATTATCCACATTACTTTTTACTCTCTTCATCCGGCTGTTTCCCACACGTGGGGTGCCCCCTGGGAAGAAGCATGACAGAGATTACAGTTTAATATTAAGGAAAAGGAAAATTGTGAGCACCAAACAAAACTTAATTTAGTGCTGTAATGATGTCCACTTCTCCATAAACAGTATAACTTGCAGCAATGTTTCTATAACTTTCCCCGCCACTTTACTCCAGAGTGATCTTTTAGGCCACTATGAAACATGAGGCATTACAGTATTGGTAAAAAAAAAAAAAAAAAAAAAAAAAAAAAAACATACAATGAGACCACAGATTACCACTAACAGTAGTGCATCATGGTCCCCTGCAGGTCACAACTTCCAATCTAAGAATCAGTAACCTACAACTTTCCAAAACAAGTACGTATTCACTCTTCTTGATGAACACTCATCTTAATGTTTCCCTTTATCAGCTGATCAGCAACCTCCTAGTAGAATGCCTTGTGTCATGGTTGTATTATGATTCTTTATCTAATGCATGAGTTATACATAATCAACCTGAGATTTTCTTTTTCCAGCTGTTCAGCAACATTCTGATAGAATGGTTTGCATCATCACAGTATTGTGCTTTTTTTTCTCTCTCTACCTCTCTTTGTACAAGAAGGAAACCAGCTAAGTAACAAAAAAAACAAGATAAATGTCTTGAAACCTCCATCTAAAATCAATTCAAGTCATAGGAAAGTGGAAATACCAAAGCAGACAGGGAATTCCAGAAAAGGATGAATCTAGTTCATTCTTGCATTAGAACAAAATAGGGGTAAGAGAAAGAAGAAAGTCTTGTGCAGTGATACTGCAAGAGTATGGAAGATATACAGTTAGCAAGATCAGAAGAGCAGTCTGCATGATAATGGTGGTACAAGATAGCAAGGTAGCATTGCAGTGGTGTGAAAGGTGCTAAGGACAGTCAGTCAGAGGAGAGGAGTTGGTAAGACGCTTTGGGGGATCCTGAGGAGGGATTGAAGCTACAGGACAAAATACAGGTATGTATAAGATTGTGACTGGAGGATGCCAATGGATAAGGGGTAATGGCATAAACATAAGGATTGGAGATTAGGAATGTTAGGTCAAGAATGTTGGGTGTACATGGGTACAAACAATGATATCCACTTTTCCATGTCTCCTAATTCACATGGACACACCACCACATCTGTCACCAATACCTCAGGACAGACTCAAGTGTGGCTCTACAAACCTCCATATCAAGCATCCCATCTTGAGTCACACATGCATCCTACATGATGCTAGCATATTTAACCAATTCAGGTTAAGGATCCCTTGAACTCTAAAAATAAACTGGAAACCACCTACATTTGGAAGCTTTTGAGTGGTGATATTGTCTATGGTTTACTAACATTTTTACACTAATATGACACAAGAGCAATACAGTAATAGATCACTGATATGATTGTACAGTGTCATCAGAAATAGTAATGTGAGAAAGATCATAAGAAACACATTTACAGGAAGAAAATGGAAGATGGCTTTAGAGTGAATGCAAATTTTAACTGTGACATGTATCAATAACCTTTCCTTGCAACAATATTTCTCTTATAGTAAGTTTTATATTTCTATTGACTGATGGTCTTGTGAGGGATATGATTCATTAAACATTGCTCCTCACATACATACCCAGTGAAAAACTTATATATGAATGTATGTAGTACATGATTGAAGGGACAGGCTCTCCACATGAAAGGGTGAAAATGATGAAATTGTGCAGGCTTTCAGTACAAATAAACCTTGTGCATACAACAGTAGAAACCCTGATGAAAATGACACTGCAAAGGTGCAGGTTAGGTTATCTGGGAAGCCACTTTAAATACCTCCACATGCTCTGTTAACCCAAATTCATCTACATACCTGACTAACACTTCCATAAAGAGCCAACCGCAATTAAAATCAAAGTTTACATGAATAAGAGAAATTCTGAATTCTTTCAGATAAAATAAAACAGAGTTAATCATAAACATCCAACATATTGCAGAGGGGAAGGAGACAAAATAAATAGTGATATGTCTGGTAGAAATAGGCAAGGGAGAGTATGTTGTTCTTCATACATCCAAGATTCCTGCTGCCTCACTGTTTACAAGACAGGATCTAAGTGTGTGTGTGTGTGTGTGTGTGCGCGTGTAATCACCAAGGCCTGATCACGAGCTGATCCACATCAGGCGTTACCCTCTCAGTGAAAGCTCAGAGCTTATTATTACCAATCTTTGGGTAAGGCTTCAGACACACCACACACCCCATCCACCTGGTCAGGGGAGACAGTAACTGCCTCATTTGTCAGCTGAAAAATTCCAGATGGGACCAGCCACTAGTGAAGTTAGAATCTATGCCAGCCATGGTGACCAACAAAGACTTGGCCTCTTTACCCCTGAGCCACAATGCTGTGTGTGTGTGTGTGTGTATGTGTGTGTGTGTGTGTGTGTACATGGAGCCAGCAAAATATCCCAGTAAAGACAGTACATCCTGGGGACAAGTGAGAGGCATGTGAAGATGGGACAATAGCATGGTGCTGAAGGGACACCATGCCAGTCTGGCAACTTGGTGACAAGCCTCAAGAGTGGCTCAGTCATGAACAAGCCAATAAAACATGTCCAAACAAGCTCCACTTTTCACACAAAGCAACTTAAACATGAGCAACACAAACATTAGTGATGAAAATAAAACTATCACCAATGAATAAAGAAATATACATATAAGTGTAATAACTATAATTTGCTTGCCAATAAACATTTGAATTCATAGTAAAACATGCACTTTACATAATAGAATAATGATCAATATTCAGGATATATAACTGAAATCAATTATCTCCACTGAAATAAATTGGAATGCTATTAATCCGTTCCAGCCTCAGCCTCCCCACCCCCCAAAGAAGAGGGCAGAGAAGTGTTTTTCAATAAGAAAAAGGGGTTTATTAATAAATAAAAAAAATATTGTATAAAAACATAATAAAGCATAGCAAAAGAGAATGTAAAAAAAATGGTTTTATAAAATTAAATCTATCTTGTATCTCATGGATGTGTTCCTCCCTTTCACTGGGGGAAGTCAATTAGCTGGGAGCAAACTAACTGCTCTATTAATCACTAATCTCTCTCTCTCCTCTGGCTTACTTAAAACTTAATATCTTATATGAATAATGCCTACAGCATCTACATAGTACCAGGTCACCAACAAGCTTTTCTTCGATTAACAGAGTAGCCAGAATGCTCCCAGCTGATTGACCATCTCAAGTGAAGGAGAGAAGAACAAAATGTGGGTGATAACTTCCATAGAATGCATCTCTGATCTCTGGGAAAAGTAAACTTCATAAATTTTTTTTTTTTTTTTACATTCTCTTTTGAAATGCATTACTGTGTTTTTATACAATATTTTTTCATTTGAAAATATCTTTTTCTAAGCAAAAAACACATTCTTTTCTTTGAAGGCAGGAAGACAGAGGCTGGAATGGATTAATGGCATTTCAATCAATTTCAATGGGGGATACAGTAATTGATTTAAGTTACAAGCAATTTGAGATGCAAGCTCTATCACAAAACAAATTAAACTCATAAGTTAAAGTACAACTGTACGTACATATATATATATATATATATATATATATATATATATATATATATATATATATATATATATATATATATATATATATATATATCAATGATATTACAAGAATAAACAAATATAAGAATGGTATACCTTAATTTCCTTTTACTTTAGTCAACAAATATTTTAATATTCAGGCACAAATTCTTAATTTTGGTTTTATCTACAATGATGGAAAACATAAATAAATGAAAAAAACAAAAAATAAAAACAAGCACATCTAAGTTCAGATGCAACTGAGAATTAACTCTGCTTAAAACCATGAGAGTCAAGAGTGAAAGTCACATTTATAGAGACATTTCTATCATTCTCAATGCTAAATCAAACATTAAACTCCTGTGTAATGGAAATACTTGCTACTAAAGAGATCAATTCCTCTGTAGAAATTGTACTGTACTGTGTCTTGCTATGTAGTGGCACACTGATGTCAAAAGTTGACTCAGAAATCACATTCTTTAGTGCAAAATACATTTCAAAGCTGTTGATGAAATGTCAGTTTCTTAATAAAATGACAAGCACAATACACTTATGTAATCTGGTATTCAACATGAATTCAGTCATCATGAAGTATTTCAAATCTTTCCCATGTTAATATATGTCTTAATGTAAGTTAGTACACAACTAGTGTCATCCATGATGGAAACAACCACAGGACATTACTACAGTGCCATAACAAATCACTAATTTCTTCAAATCTATTGTCAATTATGGTTCTGCCAGCATGGCACCACAATCACCTGATGGCAACAATTTCACTAGGGTTAGGAGCAGCATTAAGATACACAATCTTTGGCTGATGATGCAACATTCTAACAACCTTTACAACAGTGTTAGATGTTCTAGCTCATGGAAATGGAGGATGAAGAGGAGAACGAGGAAGAGGAATTGATCCATTTAGTGACATTACAATTTACTACTGAAGGCCTCCACTACTCTTCTTTTATTATTACTTTAACTCAATTTCTCTTTTTGAAAGAATACATATGAGGCACTTCAGCCGAACCTCATATCATACACACATTTTCTAAAGTGTATATATATATATATATATATATATATATATATATATATATATATATATATATATATATATATATATATATATATATATATACACACACACACACACACACACACACACACACACACACACACTCTTCACACTTAAAAATACTTCAGTATCTCAACTAGAAAAGAAAACATGAGTACAGCAACCTCCCAATTTAACATTGGAATGTTACACCAAACAATGTAACTTCTTGTGAAAACTTAGCTAAATGGCTCATTCAAAATGAACAGTCTGAAAGAATGCAAGCAAAAGGGTTCCATTATAAAGGAGCAGTTTTTTTATTTTATTTTCTGGACACCATAACACCTGGTGGGCCATCACAGGCTGTGTGACAGTCCACTCCAGTCCTTTTGTGACACTGAACATGTCCTTCACGAAAAGAAGCCAACAATTACAGTCTAGATGCTTCCAGCTAATGACTCAACGCATGCTTCTGACAAAACTGATCCCTTTTCTGGTTAAAATCACTGCCAATGATTAATTACACTTTTTACATGCTTTGTTCAATGTGTCATCCTGAAGCCCATTACATGGTGGCTTCAGAAAGTGTTTGGCTATTTAGCATTCATCCTGCTGGGACAAACTGCCCGACAGGTCTTTATCTGTCACATTCACGGTCATAATTACATTACAATACCTAATAGCTTATTTATTCATGATTTTCCAAGAAAACTTTCCCTTTCCTTTACACACAAAGTGATGCTCAGAAAGAGACAGAAACACAGAACACAGAAAAACAAAGAATAAAATAATTTATTACCTACAGAGTACCAGGCTGACAGACCTGTAAAGGGGGATGGCTGAGAAAAGACAGCCATATGCACACACACCCAAACATATGAATATTTGCCATAGCACACAATCCTCAATCATTTAAAAAAGCTAATTTACAAACCATCTAATCCTGTGTGTGCAGAAAGGACAGATTTTTTTCTGATTGCTGCTGAACAAGGGTCACTTACACAGCCATGTACAAGTCCCTCCACATAAGATTCCCAGAGCAGAACTTTTTAAAATTCTTGCTGCACCATAATACATTCACTCCTTTCCAGCATCTGATCTGATTAGTTAATAATAAGGCAAGATGCAAGCCGACCTCCTACAGAGACTTTCATGGCTGTGTCCCATTTATGTACACACACAGCTGCATTCCAACCACCCTCTCACAAGCAACCATTCTTCCTTGATCCACAGGCATCCCTCTAACCTAACCTAACACTTTACTTTACACTCTTGGTCATTCCTGACTATTCTCATCAGGTCTTTTCCTTGGTTTGAAAAATCTTATTCACCAATAGTTCTTTGTTCATCTAGTCCTCCTAATCACTGTGACAATCTGCTCTGCTTCACCAACCACCTTTCTTTTAACACCACTCCTCCTTCACACATTTTAATTTTTCATTCTGTTCAAGTGCTACTCAACACATTTCTGTACCTCTGATAGTTCTTTTCTGCTTTAAAGTTCCATATTTCAGCTCAAATAATGCTGTCAGTTCAACTATATATTCAAACAATTAAATCAATCAACCCCCCAAAAATGTAAGATAAAGTAATAATGAAGCTGTAAGTGAGAAGTTAAGGTGTGTGTGTGTGTGTGTGTGTGTGTGTGTGTGTGTGTGTGTGTGTGTGTGTGTGTGTGTGTGTGTGTGGGTCTGTGTTTACCGAATTGTATTTACTTAGTTGTCAGATTCAGGATGAGAATCACACTAGGATCATAGTTTTCTTTTTCCTATCATTATTGTATAATTATTATTATAATTATAATTATTATTATTATTATTATTATTATTATTATCATTTTTGTTATAATTTTCATTATTTTTATCATTATCACTATTATCATCATTATTACCATTATTATCATCACCATTATTATTATTACTATTATTATTATTACTATTATTATTATTATTATTATTATTATTATTATTATTATTATCATTATTATTATTATTATCAGTGTTTACATGTATGATGCTTCATGTCTTTATTTTGTCTTTGCAGGAACCAATAGTATCAACAGCACACCTGGTAAGTCTTAGGCTGGCCGTTTTGCAGCAGAACAGTCTAGGCAGCTTCCACAGCCATAACATCATGCTTTGCTACTGTGGATTTTGAATACAAATTACACCTGTTCTTCATTGTTTCCTGTCATCTTTGGGAATTATCAAACCCTACAAGTTCTAGTTAACCAATAATACATGAATTGGTAGCATCATCTAGTACAGTCCCATCTCCATATCAACTTTGATCCAAATTTTCTTTAAATTTAATGACATTTTAGCACACAGTCAAATTAATAAGCTTATTTAATACTGGTAAGCTTCCATGAGTTTCTTGATATCTCTTTTGAAAGAAGCCCTTTTGAATTCCCTTCCATGTTTGTTTTATACTTCTCATACTATTATCACAAGGTAATCCCTGTCCAACTTCTTCCTTTCCAATATCCTGTATAATAGTGTTATCAAATCACCTCATTTCATCTTTCCCCCCCTACTGTACTGAGACCCAATCTCCTCAATCTCTCTTCACAACTATACTCTGTTAGGCCTATAGGGTTTTAGTTGCAGCTCTGAATTTTTCTAGCTTCCTAATATCCTTTAAACTTTTGACCACACTAATGCTGCTTACTCTAATTTTGGATATATCAGTGTTATCAGTTTTTTTTTATCATATCTTTATCATTAAAGATGAATGCCATCTTCATGTTTCTTAACAGATATTATGTTTCCTCAGTTATCGTATATATATATATATATATATATATATATATATATATATATATATATATATATATATATATATATATATATATATATATATATATATATACCTCTTAAATGACAGTTTATTAGAAGTGCTTATGCCTAGATACTTCTCTTCTCTTCTAATAGTAATTTTCAATTTCCCAAATACAGTGGAACCTCGAGTTACAAGCACCTCAGGATATGAGTAATTCAAGATATGAGCTGTTGCTCACTCAATTTTTTACTTCAACTTGCAAGCAAAAACTTGAGTTACAAGCTAGTTCTAGGTACGCTGCCGTTATTTTGTGGAGTGATGCCCACCATTAGATGCGCTCAGTTCACTTTTTTCCCCCACCCCTCGTTGTGGAAATAATTGTTGTATTTTGCTAGCATTTTGTGAGTTACTCTTCTCTCCCCTTTATCTGGTCCAATAATTACCCCCCCCCCTCTCTCTACACACACACACATACATTGCATAGTGTAGTGGTTAACATGCTTGGCTCACAACCAAGAAGGCCCGAGTTTGAGTCCCGGGTGTGGCGACCGTGGTGAATAACACACACAAACACCTTCATACCCTAATCCAAGCTTTTGTTTTCCACACAGTGCTTCTTTGTTTGAAGATATAATGAGAGACCACTGTATATAATTCATCATTGTTATTTGTTAGAAAATTACCTTAATTTTACATAAAACACTATGTTAACTGATATTTATAGTGATATTTTTGGGGATGAGGAATAAATTATTTGGATTTCCATTATTTTGAATGGAGAAATTTGTTTCAAGATACAAATTTTCAGAATATAAGCTACACTGTGGAAGAAATTGAATTCATAACCTGAGGTTCCACTATAGGAGCTACCTTCTGTTCTTCTCATATTCTTTCTAAACTCCAACATACTACATTTCTTGGCATTAAACTCCATGTTCCAACTGAATGACCATTCATTTATCCTACTTTAGTCTTGACTCAGGGCTCTGCAGTCTTTTTTTGTTACTTCTCTTATAATCTTAATATCAGCAACAAAGAGACTAAAGTAGCCCGTCACTTGCCACATCTACAAACTACTAACATAACTGATGCTGGTAATATGCTTGTTACTTCTTTCCAACACCAGAAAATCCCTGTCTTGCCTTTAGGACAATCCTGGATGGAGGGGTAAACAAAGCAGGGGCCCAAGTGGCTCCCTCTTTCCCATTTATTTAGGCAGTTGTACTTCCCACCAACTGTTTTTGAGACAGGACAGCTCTCATCGGTGTGTGTGTGTGTGTGTGTGTGTGTGTGTGTGTGTGTGTGTGTGTGTGTGTGTGTGTGTTTACCTAGTTGCCTAGTTGTATTACACAGGGTTCGAGCAGGGCTCATAGTGTCCTGTCTCCATATCTCCATATATCCAACATTTCCTTGAATTTATGTATGTTGGTTGCTGTAACTATCTTTTCTTTTAATCCATTCCAAGCATCCAGAATTTGATGTGGAAACCCGTACTTTTTAATGTCCTTTAAACACTGACTCTTTTTGATCTTCCTCGAGTGTCCTCTCATCTGTCTCATTTCTTGTGTGTGTGTGTGTGTGTGTGTGTGTGTGTGTGTGTGTGTGTGTGTGTGTGTGTGTGTGTGTGTGCACTGATTCTTTGGAAAGGCAAAGAGAAACTAATTTCAATACAAAATTGTTGTTTGCATATCTGTTTTCTTCTGAAATTTCACCTTGTGTAAAAAAGGGAAGGTTGTGTGAAAGCAATGACATCATTACTATCATCATTATTAAAGTTATTATTGTTTTTAGCATTATTTAATCTATATAATCTTTATATATATTTAGGAGATATCTTGATTTGATGATTTATCACAACATAACTCACTTTATGTGTGGCACAAACTCAAGGAATTTGTAATTAGTCTTCTAAATGAACACTAAAGCATATTCTTGAATAGAATAAATAAAAAAAATAAATCATCCAACAAAAGAGCCTAATTCATTAGCAGGGTTCCGGTGACTTTGTGCTAAATTGGGAGAGCACTGTACACTATACTGCAGTGTGATAGACTGTTGTCTTGCTTGGGTCTTGGCTAAAGTGTGACAAGGGGTCATGAATGATTTAGTCCAAAGTCAAGTTATCTGTCAGTGTTCACTGACCTGTGGTAACTGACTGATGATTTCCTTGGAATGATGGGGCACGGGTTATTCCAAGGAAGCGGTTTTCTCCTAATGCAGGCAAAATACCAAATTGTATTATATAGGTGTGGAGTAATTTCCTTTTGACACATAAATTGCTTACCAATGAGGGGCACCAAATGTGTGCAGGATGGAGGAGCACTTCGCTCACTTTAAAAAGTGTGTGGACGTCACAGAGACTGTCCCCAACACTTTTTAAATAAGTGGAACACTATATATCTAAATAATTTTCACTATGATGTTTCTCTCGTAGGAATATTCAACATAAGCCCCCTTAGTTAAAACTCTGCCTACCTGTATTCCTTATGTTTCAGGGTTCTCCTCTCTCTGTACTCTAAAGCCTCACCAGTAGAGAGGACAGAAAACTGGTCAACTTGTTAGTTATTTACACTTTGGTACATCCATAACTGACACTCATGGCAAGAAGTACATTTTGTTACCACAAAACACATTATAGATGGAAGATCTCTCTTCCATCTATGAGATCAAACAGAGCTTGTCATACAAAGGAAAACATGCAACCACTTCATATTCATTCCTAAAAATTACTTGCTCTCCATCATGAGAGATAGCAACCTGACCTGATTGATTCAGTCTTAAGAAAATAAAGGGAAGCATAACGTATACTGCAAACAATTATATTTCCAAAGTGAAGCTGACAAGTAAGCTTTGAGAATTATGTTGTTGGTGGCCACACTTTGTACCAGGTAATATCAGCGGGACTAGTATGCAAGCATCATAGTTGACCAGTCTGTTCCTCCTCCGCAATGAAATGCCATGACCTAACTAGTGTGGCTCCCTTCCCACACTTTGTTCATTCATGAACTCCCACAATCCCTCAGATCATAGTGTGGTCTGCCTCAATCTGTATACAGACTCTAACAGAATAAGACAACCTGCCTATTCTACACAGGAGAGGAAAGAGGTGAGTGGACACTGTTGTAATGTGTACTAGTGCTCTACTTTCACTCCATGTGCTGAGTCAGCCTCGTGTAGGAAGCAATGAGTAAGATGCATGTGCAGTATATTCCCAACATATCACAAAGTATTTGTTGAACATGTGAAGACATCCCATGCTGCTCATATATATAAAAGTATCAACTAAATACATTCATTACAAAGTTACTAGTCATCCAACTAGTTATACAACTACCAAATCACATCAGGTACCATATAAACATCCCCCTATTTCAGTTATTCATTCATATATGTACATGACCCAAACTAATCTTGTTAAAAATTAATGACTACTTGGAAGTTGCATAACAAGTAAATTACTTGTGATTAACAAAACAGACAAATGCCATTATTGAATGTTTTGGTCCATTTCTGTGCTAGTAGGCTTATAATTCAGTACATATGAGTGCTGCACTCTCCTTGACACCAAGCTAGTAGTTGGAAAGCTTCTTGACACCCAGTGAGTGCATGAGGCACAAGGTACAAGGTACATATAGTACTTTTGGGTGTGTAAACAACAGACCTGCTGGTACTCTGGGGCAAGTGCCTGAACCTGGCGCTCTAACCCATTCAGCCACAAGTCTCCTTTAATATAAGACATTGACAGCATTAATAAGAAAGGTCATATCACAGCTAACTGTACCATATTTCATTATGTATGTGTGTGCACACCTTTCACGAGGCAAAAAACTGTTTTGCAGGATGACACATTTGATATATTAGAACGGAGTTGCAACTACTTTCAAAACCCTTAATACAACTCAAAGATTACTATGCCAGTCTCTTTGAAAAACAATCAACACAATAAGAAAACTGTGTCATTTCTATGAAGACATGCCTGTCACTCTCCTTACACAATGACTGTTTGACGTAACGTTTCAAGAACCCATTCAAGTAATACCACCTATGCACTGCATGTTCTTCGGCAAGGAGAACAGTAAGGTAACACTAAATCATTTGACTAATGCAATAAAAACGTTGATAATGAACATAAAACAAAGTTCGTGAAACAGCTCCAAACCATCACATTTTGAAGGAGTTGGGAGTACACTGCAGTATATCAGTGGATATTAGAACTAACATACTAAACTGCTTGAAAATATTCCAAGTGAGTAGCATTATTTAGAACCAGTGTAGCAGAACAGCCATGAAAGGCAAGAAGCACAGCTGTCTGACTGGCTTACTTAAACTTGTCAATAGAAGTGCAGTTAATTCTAACATTCAAAGTAAGCACCTTTAAGTCATAACCCTTCTCTTTGTACCATCATGTACACAGCCTGCAGTATATTACAGAATTCAAGTGATTACAAAGTAAGACCTCATCAAAATTTTCTCAAAGAAACCTCCTGGAGAAGACATAAAAGTATGGATCAACACACCTGTGACTTATACTTGTACCACACACCATAGGGCAGGACTCAACACTGTCAAGATATTCACCCCAAGCAAGTGAGAGAAGCAGTGTTATTACAATGCTAATTATACATATTAGTGCCTTATACTTGGTCCTCATAGAAAGCTAGAAAAATTAATAAATTCAGAACAGACAACTACATAGAGAGTACTGAAGTCTATTATGCTTTGCATATTTTAAACTCATCACAATCAAGAAAAGAAAAGAAAGTTATTATCAACAGGACTGAAATAGATGAGTTATCACAATACAAGTCATGGAAGCAGCTGCATTACTAAAATTAATAAACTTGCATTCATCAAGTCCTGTAAAAACAAAAAAAATTAGGCTTACTCTGAAGAAACAAACAGGAGCATGGCACACTCACCTGGGTCGTGAGGAGTGAGGGGACCGTGGTGGCCGTGTAACCTGCTGACTTGCATTAGCCTTGCGGGGAGAGTCCACATATTGGTGGTGGTGGTGGTGGTGGTGGTAGCCGGGGTGGTGGTGGGGCGGTGGTGCGTCAGGCTGGAAGAAGTTAGTCTTGGAAGGGTGACGTGGCAAAGGAGGAGTGGGTTCGCAGTCCTGACTCTGGCTCATCCCTGGCGGGGGCTGCCCACCATCCTCCACACCCTCTCCTGCCCCGCCGCCTCCTACAGCCACTGATGACGAAGTTCCGGCCCCTCCCCCCTCCACCAGCTACAGGTAGGGAGACAGCACTGCATTACCACTAAGCCGCACTACACTACTGCTACCTAATAGTGTGCTTCTAAGATTAAAGGGAGCCTTAATATTTGATATCTTAAATCATACAGTAAAGGTAGGTAGAAAAGTATTTAGGAATGGTAATAATTTTAGCATTATTAACATCTAGTTAGCTCATTACTCATCCTTACAATAACACACACTCTTCAGTACAGCAGCACATATAATACTACTCTCATCTTCTGAAACACAAGGCACAAAAAATATCATACAATAATTCCAAGGTGCCAAAAGCCAGCAAATTTCATACTCTTCCTTCTCAACCAACAAGCATAATATGCAGAGATATTTAAAAGCAAAATAAATTGATGGTCTATAACTTCTCAATTTTTTCTGCAAATATAGCTCTATCCATACAAAGCCTAAGTCCTTCATTGCACTAAATAATTAAAAACTATTGACAAATTCTCAAAGGCTTTTCCTAAACCATGTCATTTTCTTTAAAACACTAATAGTGTATATATATATATATATATATATATATATATATATATATATATATATATATATATATATATATATATATATATATATATAGCATGCTAAATGTCCACATAACCAGAGAATGTTGGGACATCTATTTTTCAACCCTTCTGCAGTTAACAGGCAATGCAAGGAGTGCACAATGCAGCAATGAGAAGTAGGTATGAGCTATAGCCAACTAACTGGAGATGAAGTAGCACAATGCTAAGCAATATGCTTTGCTTCATGTCTACCCTCTTTTTCCTTTTCTTTATTATCAATGGGATGAATTTTGGAAATAATAAAAAGGGTTGGTGCATGATGGTGTTGTGAAAGTCTCTTGACATGCCCAAGTCTAGTCTAAGCATGAGCTCCAATTGAAAGGCCTGAGTCTACATCTTTAACAGCAAGTCTCATGTACTTGCAGTAGCTTGAGAAACTATATTGAGGGAATATTTGAAAATACTACCTTGGACTCAAATCTTGGATAAATTAACCTCAGAGATCCCCCCCCTCCCCTCTCTCTTTCACACAGACACACACACAGACACACACACACAGACACACACACACACAGACACACACACACACACACACACACACACACACACACACACACACACACAGAAGAAAGCTGCATTTGATTTCATAAAGTTCCACAACAGAGTATAGTTATCTTTTCAGCTCAGCACCAAACATTTTTGCCAAAGCCAAGTGGAAAGCACAGCACTGGTGACTTTGCAAACTCATACATCCTTGTCCAACATCACCACTGTTCACTTCACCAGCTACATGTGGTACATGTCACTCTGCTTTGAGACTGTATTCATGTTGTATTTCACAATATTTCAGTCTAAAATACAATATGAGTTTGTCTTTAACAATGCAATGACTTGTCCTAACATCTCAATCACTGTTATATAGAACGGCTGCTGGATGAAACTAAAATTTTGTCAATTGATTTCTAGCAAGACACTAGATTCAAAGACCAATATTTGCTTAGAATTTAAATACAACTTTCAATAAGTAATACAAAATAGGAAATATTTCTGAGATAAATTTAAGTAGTCAATGCATTAGTTTAGCACAGTGACAATGCAGCCACATCCACTTCCAAGGAACCAAATCTCACATTTTGTATGCCAACCAATTCCATTTCCAACCTTTCTTAAGTTCAATGCCTTCATTCTTGTTCAGTATACATTGGGCCCCTTAGACTATAATGAAATTTAAAAGTTGTCAATATAATAGTTCTACACGCACATACACACACAGGCACACACACACACACACATACACACACACACACATACACACACGTGCGCGCCTATACACACACACATACACACACACAGAGCCTATATATACACTAAGATCGCGCCCAGCAAAAAAGACTTCCAAGCTAAGACTAAAAGTAGCATGAATTAATTCCTTGATTGTTTCTGTCAAGGTGATTGTGAAGTCAAGAGTGTAACTAAATGAAAAGAACATAGTCTGTATTCAGAAACACTTTGCTCTCTCACCAGGACTATTTTTCTAAGGCCACAGAGATGATTAGAGGTGTTTTCAAGATTTCTCTGGTTAACAATGCAGAAATCTTGTCAATCTACCTCTAAAACTTTAAAAAACTTTTAAAAACTTGTGTAAATTTAAATAAAACCTTTTGAAATAGTGGAGGCGAAGAACAGAAGTGTTTGAGAATACCAGCCCATAATCCTTTACTTCAGTATCCCTGCACTGATACGAACCCTCAGCACATCTACAGGAATGCCTCAAATCCAACCAAGACTATAATCAAGCACAACTGTGGAAGGAGAGCACATGGAGAGACAAGGTGTCTATGTGTGTCTACATGTGGTTAAGCGCATGGCAGGTCTCCAGGTCCCTGGGGCGCATGGTAAAGTAGTGGTAATTGTGGCTACAAGAGGGGGTCTGCTGGATAGTGGGGCAGGGGCTGGGCAGTGGCCGCAATACCTGTGAGAGCCAATATGTAACACTCATTGCCATGCCTTGCTGCTTAAACTGTGTGTGTGTGTGTGTGTGTGTGTGTGTGTGTGTGTGTGTGTGTGTGTGCATGTGCATGTGTGGTGTGTGTGTGTGTGTGTGTGTGTGTGTGTGTGTGTGTGTGTGTGTGTGTGTGTGTGTGTGTGTGCATGTGTAGTGTGTGTGAAAACATTGTTGCATCTGACTGGCTTGCACAACCATTACATAATATTTAAGGCTGATAGTACTATAATTTCAATGCTGAATTTTCCTCTTCTTGTCAAATACGTATGTACTTAGAAACCAAGCATAACAATTAGACATTCACTTTATTCTATCATTAAGATATGCATTGGAGGATTCCATTCTCATCCTGTATCAGAGAACTGGAATCATCTAATGTTGTTTAATAATTTGATTAGTATCAATTTCAACCATGGCCATTTCTGAATAATTTCCTTAAAGATAAATATCAAAATCATATTGGTAGTTATGGTGTTTTGTAATTTAGAGGTATTACAAAATTTAGTGTGATTCATTTGATGTTCACAAAACACACTTACCTCTTGCCAGCCTGCCTCCTGTGTCTACAGCAGTGTGATCACACACAGACTCCAAGACACAGTGGCCAGCAACAAATAATGGCACCAACACACACACACACACGACACAACCAGTAACCAACCAATATCAATTTGTTGGAGCTTTTGTAATAATACAGGAAGTTGGATAAAACACTCCACATCAATCATTATATGAAGTATCTCACTAATATTTGAAATTGAAAGAATTCCAAATAATTTAACTTTAAAAGAGTTGTACTGGTATAAGAAACATCTTATTGATGTTACAGATGCTGATGTATAATTTTGTGATGTTTGTGAACAAAACCTGAACAAGAATAAAGCTAAAGTAACCAATGAGGATGAGAGTGAGAGTGCGAGTTTAGAGTACACTGTCAAAAACAGACTTAAGACAATTGTACTGAAATTAAATTTACAAACACAAAAAATAAGATGGAAATGATATATAACTAATTCAGTGGAAAATGGTGATTCAGGACTTTTTTAAAAGTTTTGTTTTTACTGAATATTTCTGGCATTACTTAGCCGCCAGTGACCAACTGACTGATCCCTGTACAAGCAATGATCTGTGTGGATTTAGATTCAGCAACTAAACAACCACATCATTCCATCTTCCTTAATACAAGGACACACGCTATTTTCTCTGCAGCACACAAAAATAATCAGATAAAGACCTTTAAAACTTGAAATCACTTTTTAATGTCTTTCTTCTTTCCTCAGAAAGAGAGATGCATTTGGGGAATAATCAGGTTCCTAGAGCAGCTACACAGGTCTGGATTCAATTCAACAATTAATTTGAAGATAGAAACAAAATATAACAGAGCACAATAAAGAACACTTGGCAGTATTCCAGCACACATGCTGATCAGAACAAACTTCAACAAACTGGCAACTTGCCCATTCTCAATCTGAAGAATATTTGTTAGGAGAAAATAACTACAGGACAACTTAGGTCAGTCAAGCATCCATGTTTTAAACAAAGTGTTTCACTGAGGTGATGTGCAATGTCTGGAAAATATACAGGCCATCATTACAAAGTATTAGTGCTTGAGTTTCACTGGAATGGTAAAACAAAATGAAAAATACTCTTATGTATATAATGAAATAGGAATGTACACAATTTATTGGCTCCTTGACAGGGTGAGCTCCTCTCTCCACGGATGTCAAATGTTTACTGAATATGCCAGCAACGGCATCAGCGTCATGTTTGCAATCACGCACCATTGTAAAGATGACACCAACTCAAGATCAAAATGAACTGTTTCCTGATACCATGTAAGTTATTGCCAAACAATTTTTGGAATGTGGCAAGGCACATTCTAGTGTCCCTCAATCCTCCAACACAGTCAGTCTTTTCATTGTCAATATATATGTAGCATATTTTTCAATTTGTTTCACCATTCTGATGAATTTCTAACACTTACATACAATGTAACTGTACCACAAAAAAGAGTAACCCAGTAACCCACTTATAGCCAAATTGAGGGTGATCTTAACACTCAGAGGTCTTGCTTCTAAAAAAAAAGCTACTTGTGTGGAGGTGATGGCATTGTGGGGTCACGGAAAGAGCCACAGATGGTTCAAGATTATTTATGACTGCCAAAAGCTGATAATTTACATTAACTCTTCAACAGGATCACATTCAAGTTATTTCAAAGATTGAATTACTATGTTATCCACTATGTCTCTGCTCCAAATACATAGAATTTATGGAAATATTCATGGAAACTATAAATTAGTAATAAATTGCAGCTTTTGCTTTGTTGGCTAATATCTAAAATTTAGCAACTTTGAGAAATGAATTATGGCATCAATTACAAGTTCAAAATTTGGTTCAAAGCTGATATTAATAAAAGGGAGTCACTAAGTACCAAAATTCCACTGTACTTATTTTCTCCTGACAATTTTTCTTTCATATATATATATATATATATATATATATATATATATATATATATATATATATATATATATGTAAGGGGCAAGATGCTAGTTTGTACAAGGTAACACTCCTAATAGTGAGAGCTCAAATCACGAATGTCATTCGCTGATTGCACATACATATCAATTCCAACTAATCCCAGTCACTTCCACACCTCATAAATTCCACCTTCATTTGTTCACACAAGAGTCAGTTGGGTGTTAAGAGGTGTACTACTACACACATAAACATATTTGGAATATTTGTAAATTTGTGCCTTTCTTCCCATTATTGTATATGAGATGTGACAAATGTTCAATATTTTTCAATGAATTCTTAATATTTTTTTTCTATTTTCAGTCTAAACAAGGCAGCTGAATATCTAGTTTAAAGTACCTGCTTCAAGAACCTGATAAGAAAAGGTGCACTTCCAAATGAAGAGTTTAGGAATAAATTCAAGAAATTTGATATGGGATGGATAAAGGTCATCCTTTTGTCCACACAGTAAGGAAAAAGCAAAGAAAAGACTTGGAATGTGAATGAATCTGGTGTGCATCTGTGGTGGATGCAAGAAAATATCAAGAAAAATAAGAGAACAATAATAGTGCATGAAAGATAGGGCTGAAAGAATAAAAGGAGTCCAGCATGTGAGAAAGGTATGCAAGGCCAGTAATCACTGCAGACTTATGAAACAGTAGAGACAGTCTCGAGTGTGTGAGAGAAAGGGTTGAAAGAATGCTAGTATCTTATGAGAAGGAAATGCAGAGGCAGAAGTCACTGCAAACCCTTGTGTGATATGTTAATAGATGAAAATAAATGAAAACATCAGCAAAGGAACCATACATGACATTCGTCTGTGATCAGAGAAATTCCATGGTCAGAGTGTGGGGTTGGCACACTTCTACCCCACACCATGGCAGACACTTCCCCACACTTTCAATTCCCAACACCAATCAACACCACAGGGCAGTCCATCCACTCAACACACTAGTGCCTTCTGTGTTTCCAGGGAATTTTGAGACTGTATACAATTTTTTGCCAATGTGTATAATTGCTAGCAACCTAAAGTACTTTTGTGAGCACACTATGACCCAATGACACCCCACACCAAACACTGACATTCATTACTGGGCCTCACCTCCCCACAACAGTAAATTTAGTGAAACACCCATTGAAAACTCATGCAAAAAGACATCAACACAGTTCCACAACCACAAAACCATGTAGTGTTCAAAACCCACTCTTCACAGAATCCCCAGCTAAACATTTCTCTTTCAGTTACTGATAGAAATTAGATCAAATCCACTTGCTAACACTTTTGCCAAATTTTTTTTTCCTTAATTCAATATTGAACTCTGTGTTTCCCCAAAGAATGACACATACACCCACACATACACACAACTAGGTAAATACACACCCACTTTAATTGATCACACAGCTCCTAAATCAGCAACAATGATTTGCATCACATCTTATTAACCCATCAACAGACCACTCAGGCACCACCCTGGAACTGCTTCTGCATGAAATGAGTCTATCCTAATGTCAAAACGCAATTTGCACTAATAAGAGGATCTCAAAATCATTCCTGTTACAAAGCTTTCCCTTAGCTATGCATCTATATACATGGGATGTCTATTTAGAGGTGTAAAAGTCTTAGGGATCAGTGCTGATACCTTTACATGGTCTTCTATCCTTTCTTTGCCTTCCAATACACGAGAACATTTGCCAACACAATCTAGAGACCAATGAAGTTTTTCTTTGCTATGTACCTGTAGAGGATAAGTATAATGAGGTGTAAAAGGCCTCAGGGAGTCAGTACTGATGCCTGTGCTTGGTCTCCTATGTTTTTTTTGCCTTCCAAAAGAGAACATTTACCAAAAGAACCTAGAGACCAACAACAGGGCATCCAAAGATTCATCACAAAAAACAAGATTCATTAAGCCACACAATATATGAATCACAGTTCCCTCAGTTGAGGCAAGAGTATAACAACAGTAATGATTACATAATGCTTAATTAGGGTATACCAATAACAACCCTGGCCATGACTACATTAGTGATATATAAAGTAGCAAAGAGGCCTGTCATCCATGCCAGGAATCATTTCCAGAGTAGTAAACATGACTTGCAACATATACAGAGAGGATTACTACCCTCTGCTTTAACTTCTGTCCCTTCTAAGCTTGCCCAAAAGGAGTAGGCATGCAGCACATAACAGAACCATGCTATGGAAAGTCACCTCTTCTCTATTATATACTCACTACATCCAAGCAGTTTATCTAATTTTAAAAAAGTCACATCACATCAAGCTCAGGGGAAGAATGAATTACTATTACTCAGGGTAACATGAATGTCTACCTAGTGAATTCATCAGCACATTCTATACTAATGTCTAGATCTCTACTGAGGCATGCAGACCACACCATTGCAGCTTGATGGTTAGTACTTACAAGGGTTACATCCACTAGTGAATGGGAAGGCACATGGGTTGTGTGAGAGAGAGAGAGAGAGAGAGAGAGAGAGAGAGAGAGAGAGAGAGAGAGAGAGAGAGAGAGAGAGAGAGAGAGAGAGAGAGAGAGAGAGAAAATGATAAGGAAAATATAAGAACTAATCAAAATTGTCCAAACCAAGCCACATTAAATGAAGTAAAGACAGATGACAGTGACTGTCAACACCACATAATACATATAAGCTTGAGCCTTGTTCTTGCTCAACACTTACTCCTCTCCCCCACTGGAGGCTGGAGGTTCTGTTCCAGGCAGCAAAATGACCTGTAGTAACTCAACACTCAAAAATAGTCTTCTTTACCTAGTTACACAAAAATATACGGAGAACCAATACAATAACTTCTGTACTTAAAAATACAGTGCAATGCCCAAGTCAAAACAGTTAAAACTAAATAAAAATGTCTACCAGCTATTCAATGACTCAGGGGCTTGTAAAATCACAATACATTGCTTGGTGATTCACAGATAGAGAGGTACTCTAAACTATTCAATAAAGGGAAAAATTTCTTAAGACCAACATGCTAATACCAACATGTAAAGTAAGTTAATGAGGGAGAGGAGAGGTGCAAGACTAAGATAGGATGATGACTTGGTGAAACACTTCATGGAGAACACAATGATAAAACAAATATCTAATTAGTGGAACATTAGTCATAACAGGATTAATATTTCTTACACAGTGGAGACTCAATACTCAAGTATCTCAAAAGTCAAGCCTTCTGATACTCGAATGGAAAAGTTTGACTTGGCACTCAAAAAAAAATCTGGTACTCGAACACACTGTTGTAAACAAAGGCCTGCCGCTGCCACCTGCCCCCCGGTATCCATAAAGATTTGTGGCAGTTATTGAGTGAAGGATGCTAGCTCACCTAAGAGTTTTCATTGGCATCACTACTGTGATATCATGAGGAAAGGCAGCCAATCATAAGGTGGCATTAGTCCAGGACTGAGGAAATCATATGAAATTGTTCACAAACTTTGATACAGCATCACATGGCCACAGCTACTATTCACCACAGTCAGCACTCCTCACAACAGTTTCACCATGACTAGTGAATGCCATAGTATAACATGGAGACAATGATTCCTAAATACCAAGACCTTAAATTTGATGGAGGAGGTGTAGTATCAGAGTGATGATTTCAGGCAAAGTATGTATGTATATACATAGTTCATGTCGAGGAAAGCAGTATTTTAATAGCAGTTCACTATAATTCAGTGCCATGGAGTCAAGGTGATCCTCATGGCACAATCATATATCAATAATGATGATACCCATTATAGTAAGCAGTAGAGAAGCAGAAACAAATATTGTGGTGACAGCAACACACATGAAAAGAATCATAAGAGGCAATGAAATTATTTTTGGTGAGAGCATGGGAGATAAGTCAGAAAGAACAATGAAATGAATAGAAACTACACCCAGCAATAAGAAGCTAAAAAACCCATGGCTTTGTAATGCAAAAAGTTAAGCTTTGCATGGTGTACTAAAATACAGCAAATGAGGAGGGAAATTTGTCTGCTGCTGATTGCCAAGAGTAACAGCCATTTCATCTTCTTTTAATGACCGTTACTCTTGGCAATCAGCGGTGGACAAATTTGTCTCTTCATCATCTGTTGTATTTTCAGTATTCCATGAAAAATCGACTTTTTGCAGTACAAAACCATGACTTCTTGGGAGGTAAAAGCTTGTAAACAGTTGATAAAAATGTTACTTTGTGAACATAAACATATACAGGTACCTCTTGATTAATGTGGGGGGGTAATGCGTTCCTGAAGAGAGGCCACAAAACAAAAATGACATAAATAAAATAAAAAAAGTAATATATATATATATAGTTACACACACACACACACACACACACACACACACACACACCCACTCTTATATTGTATATTCAAATAAGAATGTACACAATTTATTGGCTCCTTGACAGGATGACCTTCCTTTGCCACAGATGAATGTTTACTGACGGAGTGGTTTCAGCGCCGTGTTTAATACAGGGTGCTAATTTTGAGGCTTCTAAATCAAAGGGTGGTCTTATACGTGTGATTGTGTAACTTTTTTGGGTTGCATAAAGAAACTCACGAGAGACATCTGTTGGCCACTCAACAAAATATCACATATAAGTGAAAAGAAACCTACCTAAATTATATATATATATATATATATATATATATATATATATATATATATATATATATATATATATATATATATATATATATATATATACACATTTCTTTTTTTTGGGGAGGGGGTGATTTTGGACCCCGCGTAAATTCGAAAACACATAAAACAAACAAGCATAAAACGAGAGGTACCTGTATATACAACAGTGTTGTATGGCAAAATCTTAAGTAGCCACCACCATACTGAAGAACAAGGAGGCCACCTGGAGGGACCTGATGTGGCGATGGGTATGAAAAAGCAGAAGTGGAAGAAATGGAAAAATAATCATAAAACTAATTACATTGAAATGTTCATAAACTTATGTAAGGTTTTCCTAATTTTTTAATACTCGAACAGCCATTTAGAACTAATTGAGTATTGAGTCTCTCCTATAGACAAAAATTAATGAACTCAAGCTCATAAGATTAATTCTGCCATGTATTTAACTTCTTAATGATAATGAAACTCACATACAACTTATCATAATAATAAAATATCAACGAACTCTATGCTGTGATGAATCTATACATCTAATAAGCGCATGATGAATTGGTCCCTTCATACTAAACTGAGCTCATTCTGGCTAAGAAGTCTCCAATCCTATCAGTGAAACCCCCTTATTGAGCTGTTTATTAGTCTGATGTAGCCTTGCCTCATTCTATCAAGGACTTCCTTTCTACTCCATGTAGTACACTGTGAGTTAACAAGGATGGCACAATGACACACAGGGCACCTCATAAAAATCTTCTCAATATCAGCAAAAGAAATAGCCCAGTATAAGAATGCACCAACTCTATTGATACCCAGTGTGTGATGACAGTGGTAATGGTGAGGGTGTTGGTAATGGTGGAAAATCATAATGATAGTAATGATGATGATTAAACCTGACAAGAATATAATGATAAAAGATATTCTTTCTCTTTATCTCTCTCTCTCTCTCTTGCTATCTCATCTACACTTTTTATAACTTTTCCACAAGATGCCCAGATAAAGGACAAATATGCAAACCAAACTTGTTAACACGCCAATCTGTCACCTATACAAAACAGGCAATACCAGTAACTGATAATACATCCCACTGATCTACCACTCTATTTTGGGAAACAGTATTTCAGCATATCCACATCTACTCTTCTCTTAGTAAGTTTCTTGTTTTATCCTCACTCATAACACAATTTTCTAACTGACTTAACTTAAAAATCTATAGTGTTACACACTTCTCCACCAATTTTTTTTCTTTTCTTCTCCAGTTTATGTATGGTAACTTCATTAATCTTTGTGTGTGTGTGTGTGTGTGTGTGTGTGTGTGTGCATGGGTACATGATGGTGCCTGCCATGAGGGCATCCGAAGACTTTCCTTCCTCCATAGTCTTACTCTATCTGTATCATACCTGCATGATGTACTAGTGCTGCTACCAACACACTGTAAAACCTCTATTGCTACAACACTGACAAGATCTTCTTGCTTATATGTTGTAATTAAAGCTGTATATCTTGGGTGACTACATATCAACAACACTACAAGCCAATAACTTTCCTTGGTTGCTGTTATATCATAAGGTAAAAAGAGGCCTACAACATGCACATAATCATGCAAATCCTTGTTCTGATCTCTTGAGTTTTAGGTACTTTCTTGTTCCCTAGAAGTAACAGACACATGAAAGAAAATTTAAAACCATTATTTACCCCATTTCTCAAAGTGAACAAATGTTCACTTTGTTGTTACCTGCTAATACAGAAATAACGCACTTGATAAGCTTAGATTTCATAGAATTTAAAGAGTAGTTTTCAAATAGAATGGTAGAGGACTGGAATGGAGTCTGTAATCATGTTGTTAGTACCAGGTCAAAACTTCAGAGCAAACCAAGTTAATTCACAGGGATGAAAGCAAGTGTTTTAAACAGTACTGACTGCCATGTATAGGCCTCCTAGCTTCTAGTAGCTTCCCTTATATTCTTATGTTCTCTCACCAATACATTGCACTGTCTCTCTCATCTATCTTCGCCAAACAGCATTAAACTTAACTCACTCCTACCAATTATCACATCATGGGGTGACACACAATTGAGATCCTAAAATTGAAACACTACCAATCCAATATGAAACACTCACTAGTACTGACACATCCCAAGTGATGCTTACTACATTAGACAACGTGTACTCGCATGACGAAAGACATACACATATACCTAAACACATAGATAGATACCTACATACATTGACACAATCCCAAAGTACTTTCAAGTGGCAAAAAAGTGGATTCAATACTTTTGATGGATAACAAATACACAACACAAACACACCATTCCCTCATAATAGAATCATACAACACATATCTAAACAGTGACGACATACTTGCTCCCTCTCTCCTTGATTAAACTACTGAACACTTGAGAAAGAAGAGCAAATAGTGTGGGGAGAAAAAAAAGCACTTCTGTAATGATGAAAAATGATAAAAAGAAGGGAAATTATGATTAGAGGATTGTTTCAGGTTGTCCATGAGAGCAGACAAAAATAGGATGAAATGTTCAGGAAGCATAGATGACTGTCATGAGTTGGTAGATGTAGTAATACACTTGACCCTTGATTTAACAGACCCTCATTTAATGGATTTCATATTGAAGAGACCACCAAATCTCACCACACAAATACGCACAATGGACATTCTATCTATCACTGGGTAACTTTTCCAGTGTGATGCTGGCTTCAGAAATGTGGATATCCTAATAACAATAAACATGCAAAACTCTATTAAAATAAGTTAAAAATAATATTATGTATACTACTATGATGGCTCATAAGACACATGGGCCCATAAGATGCATTCAGTTTTGGCAGACACTGAAATGAAAAAAATAAAAGATAAATGAGCAGATTTAAGCTCTGAATATGAAGTGAAGGATTTCACCAGACATTTGAAGATGCAAAGTATTAGATTCCAATATTTTGCATTCAAATACTTGAATGTCTGCTAATAGTCTACAAACCAAAATTGTTGTAAGATGTAAACATGTACGTATCTGGCATTTGATGTCAGCAGTGACTGTGAGATATTATAAGGGTGATAAAGTTTGTTCATAATTTTCTGTGGTTTTGTGGTGCAGTACCAATCGTCACTTTGTTTACATATGCGAAGATGGCTGGGTTTGATTTTAGAGCCACCAACCACTGCCTTAATGCTGAACCTTGGCCTTATAGGACACAGGCTCATTTCCTGAGACTTTTTTTTGGAAAAAAGGTGCATCTTATGAGCCATCAAATATGCTATGTATATCATAACATCATTAAAGAAAAAATTGTTCCAAGCTTGAAGGAAGGCAGGTATAGAGAGTGATGTGCAATCTCCCAGTTAATGCACCATGTTAACACTGGTCCTGCCAGCTGCCACCCACACCTCAGTCCTCAGGAGTGTACATACATTGCTCATAGCTGCTTTGATTCTAGTGTTTGTTTTTTGCCAAGACACCTCCCAAACAAGAAAAATCTAAATACATGAATCTTAATGTTATTTCAATTGTTAAGTACTCATGTATAGGATTTGGGTTAGGTTACAAAACTATTTTTTTGTATTCTGGTATGTATCAAAAGTATTTTCCAACAATGGACCACCCTTCCCCCATTAATGTGTTAAACTGAAGGTCGAGTGTATTAGTTATATACCACTTATATAATATAAGAGGTGCTGGGTAGATGAGCTTGGGTGGTGGTCAGTGTCAAATATTGTTAACATTATAACAAACAAATAATGGGCCTTTCACATGAGGCAACTTGTCTGGGCTCCTAACTTGTTGTTATACTTGGCAAGCAGTTTTTGAAGGAGGATTTTCTCATGAGGCAATTACTATTCTGCCAAACAGGCCAGTTATCTTGTGGCTGGTGGTACATACAGGAAAATGAGTGCCATGACAAGCCACCCTATGTGAAAGGGCTAAAAAATAAGTCATATAAAAACTAATATGTTATCAACACACTCATCTACACAGTTAAAGAAATTTCATATATTCTTGTGTAAGAGAAGAACGGAGTTGACAAAGTGATACAGGTAATACCACCATCCTTTCCTGTGTCATAACAAAACCACAGCACTGGTATGAATTACCTGCATCATCAGTATCTGAAAACACCAGATTTGAAGGAATGTCCTCAATTTAGAGTACAATGTTGTAAACCATAGATGCATTTCAAGTGACAAGTACAAACAAAGTACACCCATCAATGCTGCAATAGTACAGTACAAAGTATGTCTATGATGTGCATTAATATTTCATACACACAATGAAAGCTGAATGAAGTAGAGGAGAAGTGATGTCTATCTGTAAAGAAAGTTCTTTCCCATCCACAGGTCCAGGAGGAAGACGTTTTGCTTGTGTGAAGGCGACTACTGTGGGAAGGAACACTGTTATGTCTGTAGAAAGGATGAATCATTCAGGACAAGGAACAATAAAGACTTTGGGAAAATCAAGCAATGAAGAAGGGAGACAACAGAAGATATCAGAATGAACAGGAGAAAATAGGAGAGTAAAAGTGGAGAGGGTAGGAGAGGAGAGGTGAGGGAAGGGCAGGAGAGGCAAGGGCAGAGAGAAGGGCGGAGGCACTGGTACTGTGGGACTGGCACAAAACTCACCTGTGTGGTGGCCAGATATGCCCGATGGAGCACGGGTTGAGCACTAACGAGGGAAGCAAGGCTATACGGTGGTTTGCAGCCACCTGCTGCTGGGATCAGGGTGAGGCACAGCCACCATCTGCAACATCAGGCAAACAACCGAGCCTTTATACCACTGACTTTATAATTTGAGCATCTTTCCCCAGGCCAGTAGTTCTTTGAAGGTTGCTGACAGTGGCAATTTTGACCACAAGTACTATGGCATGCTAATTGCCTCTCTTTTTTTTTAATGTCAAATATGATACCATACAGCAAGAGCCTTCAAAACCATATAAGCAAAGTAGGAGAGTCTATTTGCCCTGCATTCACCAGAGGTGACACCGTAGCACTGACCAAACTATTTACTGTCCAGAGTTAGAGCGTTCCAAACAACCTTCTACATACAGCATAACACTACCCGACAAAGCCACTTAGAGAAACATCACCAACAGTACCGCTTCACTATCCAGGTACTTACAGCATTATCATCATTACTTTGCAGGGCAACCATTCCTCTATCTCCAAAATTATACAAAGTCGACGTACGAGGCACAAGGCCGGCGCAGGTTGTGAAACCTTGGCACATGGACAGAGTTACTCCCCTTGGTAACCTCAACTTGACAGCCTCAGGCAGCACCTCGTTTCACTGAGGAGCAGCACTTCAGTTTGCCAGTGGCTCGCCCAGGAGGGTGAGAGCCTGTAGTGGACTGGGAGATGGGATGACTGGGAGGGAGGAAGGGAGTTAGAGGCCAGCAGGAGGGATTGGGGTGGGGTGGAGTGGAAGCAAGGTAGGGTGGATGGGACTGTAAGTGAAATGAAAACTACCAAATTCCATGCACCTTGGCATGCACTCCCCATATACCACTACCAGTAAGGGAACATGCTAGGGGCACAACACAATACTGCATCACCCACCACCATGCACCTCAGATGGACTGGCATGCAAAAATACTTACGTTATCCTGAGCAATCAAGCCTGCCGTATCCTGTAGGACAAAAACCAGTTTTATGGCCATGCAGACCTACCCTTATCCTTCAACTCAACAGCTGCCCTCATTATGGAAGTGAGCGACCCTCACACTGCCCTCACTACCACTGCCCCATGACACGTGTGGCACCACTACACCACACTCACACCAGGTAACACTCACCCCCAAGCCAATGCCAATATTGATACATCTCTATACTCAAAATATAATACTCACTATTTCCTCTATTAAGTATTACTTCAATTCAATAAACATAAAGAGGAAAATGGCATGTGCTAATGTATCGAAGTAGCAAATTGGCCCACATTTCTGAAAACACATAAGAACTTAAACAAAATTTTGGGTCTTATCAGTGTCTTATTTATATTTAAATGAGAAAGAGAGAGAGAGAGAGAGAGAGAGAGAGAGAGAGAGAGAGAGAGAGAGAGAGAGAGAGAGAGAGAGAGAGAGAGAGAGAGAGAGAGACAGAGAGAGAGAGAGAGAGACAGAGAGAGAGAGAGAGATACTGTCTGCCAGACTGATAGAAGTAATGAAAAAATAAATAAATAAATGGAAAATATCTAAATGCTGAAAGATGGAGAGGGGTGAGATGAGCAAAAGCACATCTGTCCTGCATCATAGTGTAGAAGAGGGGTGCACTGCTGATGTGTAGGCAACACTAAGAATGCAGTGAGTGGAGGAGTAAGCGAGTGAAGCAAATACAGTGTGGTGGTATCTGATGTGTTATTGGGTCCCTCTCCCACATTCACTGTTCTCTTTGGCACTGTCTCACACTAGTGCTTACTGTGTAGTGTTGTCACAATGAGATCTATGGGAGCACCAGAGCCTTCACTGCAGCAGCCCTGAACTAATGGTTAGAGCCAGACTGTGAGCACCAGCTAAGCTTCAGTCATCACTTAAGAGAGGGCCAACAAAGTTTCCTGGGTGACCTAGTGATGCTGTCATGTCATGTCAACAGTTCACTAATATGTGTGAGAGCTGTCAGCCTAACAATAGCACTAATCAACCCTGCTGCTGCTTTTTGCCATTATTCTTATGGACTCCTAACACAACTGTATCTACAGATTTCTTCTAACTGGCCCTTTCCCAGATGTAATACGTTGGCACTCCCAGAACAGAAAAGTTCAACAAATATAAAGCAATAAAATAATGCACTTAGTCACAAAATATTTCTTTCATACATATGTACACTAACCTTTTTTCCATTTAGCTCCATCATTCAGTCCTTCTCTTCAAATTATTCACAATTTCTACTTTTCATAAGATTATTTTAGTACACCCACTAAGCTTACTCTTTGTACCTCCTGAATTTTGTACAACCCCCTACACAGAAAAGAAAAAAAAGAAAAGAGAGAAAAAAAAAAAAACTTTAATAAAACAATTTCTTCCCCTTCCCAGGAATTCTGATGCATTATTCTCTGATCTAAAGAACTTCAAAACACCCTGCACTCACCAACACCCCCAACACCCAACACCCAACACTCATCAACACCCAACACCCAGCACTCATTAACTCCCCAACACTAATTAACACCCAACACCAACCAATGTCCCAACACCCAACACACAACACTCAGTACTCATCAACACAACAGTTCTCACACTAAAGACTACTTCCTCTACTGAAGCAATGAGTTGATGCTACCTAATCTTCAAAATATTTATCTCTTGTTTTGTTCACTCCATCCTTGATGTGATCTCCAATCTTTCTTCCCTTTGCTTTTATGGCATAAATCCATTAAGCCTTACTTGCATTTTAGCCTTCTCCTTTGCCTCATCAACCTTACTTTTAGCTTTTGTGGTATGTTGAATTTAGATTCCTGATCTACTGACAGCTATTGAATGCAATATGATTGTTATTCCCAAAGCAGTTTCAGTAAGTCACTAGTTTCACGTGTTATTCTTTGACTGAGGTATGATCTGTTAGCAGCCTGTTGAGTGGGCCAGGGCATGGGAGCACAGGTGAGTGAGTGTAGGCAGCAGTGTTATCTCTACTCTCTTCCCACTGCCAACCGACGGCTAAGTATTAACGTCGGGTTACACAAGCTAGCAATGGATCCCGAGAGGCAGTGGCATGCATGTGATAGCAGATCCCAAAATTAAAATTAGTGTTAACTCTATACATGGTAGGAGTGAATCAACAGTGGCCTCAACACAAACATATCTTCATGTCTACACAACAATTTCCTCTTTGACTGTTGCCAATCAGAAACGAATAACTAATCACAGAAAAGGAATTGCAGTAGAGTAAATCTGTAGTATAAAAGATTCCATTAGCTGAAATTCAATTTATCTTCATATTCTCAGACAACAAACACCAAAATAGAGCATATTTTTCAAACACATTTCATAATTTCTTTTATTCATTTACTCATAACACAGCATTAGACTGCCATGTACAAACCATTTAATTTTTTTACCCAATACTAAATAATATTCTATTTTCTTGATTAAAAATAGGTTACAAAATTAGAGGCATACACTTCACTCCGCCCTCATTTCCTCAACCTAGCCAAGCCCCACACACTTGTGCCCTCAACACACTGACCTTACTGTATGGTACAGCCACAACATTTATACAGCCTTTACTTGTGACACACGGGCAGCGATGATGTTGAATGATATAATGATATTAACTCTTCCACCAGATACTTGATGGGTGTTGCACATCAATAACCTAGTATGTATCAACTATATGGTGCCACTCACAGCTAATATGCTACATTAGCACCAAATGAAGCACTGCAACAATAAAAGTCAGACTGAAACTAAGGTAAAAGCTGTTACTGGACAGATGATTTATCTTTTACGAATCTGGATGTTTCTGTTCCACTTGAAAAAGGAAATGTAGCAGTGATGGTGACAGTGCTAGTAGTGATAATGGTGGTAATGAAGATGGTGACGGTAATGATGACAATGTCCAGGTCTACACCAATGCCAAGACCATCACAGTAGCTGGCTTCTCCAACACATCAGTAAGCACCAATGAACACCAAGATACAGAGTGATTTTATGGGTAGCCCTGCCTGTCCTGCCACTGAAGAGCATGTGAATGAGATGTGTGAAGGAAAGACTGCCAGTGAGAAGCAAGGGCATGTCATATAGGTTGATGGATGGATAATAGAGATAAATAAAAGGACAGACAGAATTAGATAGACATACAAAGAAAGGTAGATGGATAGATTAACAGAAAAGTAGATAAATAGACAGATGAATAGGCATATCCAGATAACTGATCTATAGATGAATAAGTATAGATAAATATACACTAGTAATTTTTCACCAAACAAATTTTTCATATACAAAAATTTCACCAGTTTCTCATATATCTTGTATTGCAGTCATCTCTGATAAAAAAAACCAATATATATTTGAATAATATCAATCCAATCAGATGATTTCCCTTCAAGTCACAAGCAAGCACACATCAAAACATTTCTCAAGGGTCTGCTGCCCTGGCTGTGGTCACTGTGCCACACACAGACTCAGGGCTACATAGTATATCCCACTGACGGAACAGACACACCAAGCAACTCACAAGCAATTCACCAACAACTCAAACACAATCCTTAAAAGAATTGGTAAAGCAAATAACAAAATCAACTTTTTTCTTTTAGGCACTCTTAAAATTCAATGCAGTAGCAAATGTCAATGTTAAGTGTAAGCAGCAACAGCTATGATAGTAATGACTGATGAATTATGATTATTATTAATATCATTGTCATTACTATTATTATTTATTTATTTATTTTTGAGAAGAGACTGAAGATACAAGTTACTTGCTGTTCACAAAGAAAAAAACCTAATCATGATTTAACCTCAGCCATGACCTCTGAGGTCTAAGACTGATAATACAAATCAAGCTATTTCCTGCACAACCTTGCAGGTCATGTGACTGTTCCTTGCAGACCATGAACGGGAAGGAAGATAATGATCTAATATTACTCCTCTGATATATGCAACATAACACTGAATGCTTCCAGAAATTATGCTGCATTGATAATTATCTATACCATGAAAATATTAATGATGTTTTGCTGTTAAAATATCCACTAGGCCAATGTGTTACCAATTTGTACAAGACAAAATTCCTACTTCATGTATCACCTCTCTGTCTTTCTCCCTCAAAGTGGTGAAATTCTGAAATGCACAAGGCATACTCAACACTATATCCTTCGAGGAAATTGGTCAAATAAAAAAATCCTCTACAATTCTAAGAGCATAGTCTGCTGCAAGAATGGATGAATATCAACCAATGAGTCAATTACATGTGTGAATGATGGAAATCATAATACCTAAGAAGAATGATCTTTTTTGCATTGTTTTACTAACTGCCAATTAAAAAGCTGTCTCAGTACACCAAGGTAGACTAAAGGAAAACTAAAACACCTACTCAAATTTCTGAATGGTAGACCTAATAAGATGTCCTTTAGCTCATCCACAACATGGGTCATGGCGACAACAGCTACAGGTGTGGTGAGTGATGGCTCACTCAGCACCACACAATGGATAGGGTAAGGAGGGAGTGCTGTAGCCACACCACATTCACTTTTGGCTGCAGGATGAACCAAACACCGGCACACACCACACCTCTTACTTATAACCACTTTGGAGGAAGCACACACTTGGGGAACAGGTGCCTTTAGCAGATGATGGGGACAGGGAGAAGGCAAGCAGCACTGCCATAATACTCCTACAACACCCTCCCATGAATGACGTATGAGTGGGCACGTTTGTATGAATGCATGAGTGGGAAGTGGGTACTCACTTGGCTGTAGGCAGTAGAGTTGGGTGCCTGAACACCATTGTCCATGTACACACGCACTTGACTGTGGCTGGTGATGGTGGACACTGGGGCTGGCGGACTGGACGATGGGTTGAACCTATACCTCCCTATGTACTTGGCAGGTCTCTTTATGCTGTAATGAGGCAAGGGGTGCGTCAGTCATTATCAACACTGCAGGACAAATTCCACGAGCCTCAGGGATGCCAAGGGGAAGCTTCAATGCCACTTTTGGGGGGAGCAATAAGCTACACTGCTGTGAAACTATTCCTTCTGGAAGCATAAAGGACATTTTCATATGTTGCACATCAATGTATATAATTTTAAACGAGTAAAATTCAAGCACATTCTTCCTCATGCCAAAGAAAGCCACTTGAACAGTTTAGTTGTGTTCTTTCCTTTATATGATATCAGTGTTTCAGAAAATGTCTTCCTGTGTTGAAATCATTCCCTGATTAACCTGTAAAGTGTTTACTATGTATATACATGTGCAGGCGGGAGTGTTTAGTACATATATATGGAGCACATCTTTTTTACTTCACAGCATTTAAACCTTTTAAAAATGGTTCATTATGTCTTTTATGCCCAAATATAATTTTGATAACTCAATCTTATTTCCACTGTCTTGCTGTGGTCAATTTATAGAGAAGATCCTTTACCACAAATAGTCAATTGAAGAAATCAGTATTTTCTAAAAGTATCTCAGTGTTATTGTAATTATTTACTAATATAAATATACTCCACAGCCTGTTCAGTAGACCAGGTATCTTTATATTATTCCAGTTAGAAAAGCAATGGTAATTTATTTCAAGCACATGTGTATGACCTCACCACTTTCTGGAGTGTTGCCAGATGCTAGAGTGCATGGTTCCCAAGTGTGCATGTTCTGATTTACAAGAAAATATGAGAACTGCTAAGATCAGTGTATAGGTACATTACTGTCTCATTAATATGATATCCACTGATGGATGCTGACAGAGGACATTTACAGGCAACACTCAAGTATCACATTTCTTTTGTGGAGATCATCTATTTTTTTTGCAATTCTGTAAGATTTTTTTTGGTTCCAAAAATCCAATCCCACATTTTCTTTGCTCAACCTCTCCTAGATACCCTAAACTTTCAAGAGAAGTTTTTGTTTGTTCACTGCTACCACCACTGTCATCACCACCACCACCACTGTCATCACCACCACCACCACCACGCACTTATCTGCCAGCCTTAGCTTTATGAAAGGGAAACTAATGCCTTATCCTACTCCAGAAAGTAAACAAGGTGTAAACAATACTATGTAAAGATTTCACGCCAATCAATCAACTACAAACTGCAGGACAGTGATGAAGTTAGAAAAAATTAATAAACTGTTTTTTACACTTCAAAAATCCTTGCAAAATTAATTAAGAATCTGATCACGTAATGTAAGGCATCATAGGAAAGTATAACCTAAAGACTCTTTTCAATACAAAAAAATTCTGAAAAGATGAGAAGAAAATAGGAAATTAAAGTTAAAAAAAAAAAAAAAAAAAAAAAGTGGAAGTGAAAAAAATATAAATTTTTCTTTTTGAATAAACACAAATATTCTAACATTTTCCTAAGGAATGCAGATAAAACAGCAATGTATAAATGGCATTTTTCCAAGATGAATAATAAGAAAAATAAAGCCTGCAAGGAAAAAAAATTTGAATTAACATCAGTTCTCCCTTTGTATTAGTAGTCCTTCACCCAAATTTTGTGAAATTCACTGAATATAATTGTAAGTTGACAGCAACAAATAACATACTAAAATTTCAAAGCTGTAGGATGTACCGTATACCATGGAGGTACACCCCCAAAGCATTCCCCTTAAAACACCACTGAATCGGTTAATTAAGAATGATCAAACCCTTTTCTATTTCCACCCTCTTATCACTACTTACAAATGAAAGGCCATGAGTGCATTACAAACTGAGAGTGGGATGGAGGATAAAGAACACTACAGTATAGCCTTCACCACGCTTAGACACCCCACCCTGAACTTATGTACACCCAAGGTCCCCCCAGCCACTGGTGGGGTGTGGGACAAGGCCAAAAACAAGATAAGGAGTATCCAAAATTAGGAGATCAGTGTCTTGAAACTTCCCTTTTCAAAGAATTCAAGTTATGTGGAGGAAATAGAGAAGCAGGCAGAAAGTTCCCGTTCATCAGGGAAAGAGATACATGACTAGCATTAGACAGAGACAGAACACTAACCTTGGGTATTGGGGACCACAAAGGATGAAGCAGCAGTTCTTACAGCAGCCGCGGGAGAAAGGATTGTAGCCGCCTCGAAACTTGCCTGTCACCTGCTCATTTGTGGTACGACCCCGACTGACCAGCACCATGTGGAACCCCGTCAAGCCCAGGATGGGGATGAGGAGCAAGGCAATCACCCCCATCACCACCATACTGCAGGGACACACCAACCACTTCCATCAACTTCCACCACCACAACACCCAGAGTTGTATTTTATATATTGTATTTCCTCAAGTATAGATCAATACCACACTTTATGGAAATGAGAGAGAGAGAGAGAGAGAGAGAGAGAGAGAGAGAGAGAGAGAGAGAGAGAGAGAGAGAGAGAGAGAGAGAGAGAGAGAGAGAGAGAGCACTCTCCCTTCATTATTCAATCAGATAATTAATGTGTGAAATGTTTGTCCTTACACAAAGACATTACACAAACACAAACATATAAACATAAGGTCTGTTCCACTCATGTTTTTTCCCATACTCTCCTTTAACACACACACACACACACACACACACACACACACACACACATTCAATCATTCATCTACTTCATACCTATGTAATTAGGAAAGATTTGTCTTGTTTACTGATCATGGTAGCCCTCCACATAATGTTTGGATTCCAGAATTTTCCACCAAAGAAATCTGATAATTGTGTTTACATTAACCCCTGTTCTTTCACTACCTATTTCACATTCAGAACTTGACCAATACTTTTAAGACATCTGTGTAGTTAGTTGCAACAGAAAATAAATATTTCCAAATCTTATGAATACAATCTTTGCTTTTGCTATCACAGTGGTTAAGATCTCCAAAGTTCACACATGTATTTCCTATGTTTCTGAATAAAGTTAGATACATAAAATCTAAACATTACAATTGCAATCCTTATGTTTCTGAATCATGATAGCTTGGTAAGACTTATAAACTTCACTTTACAGAATAGAATAATCCTTGTCTTCCTGGCACACCTTTAAACTTGCATGTCACTGAACAGTGCTCTCCATTACATAATAAATCCTAAGAGTTCCACCTTTTTATCCAACACCCAGAACCTCCAATCAGTCTTACATCAAGCCTTAAACCTCTCTTATCTTATCACAAAGCATTCCTCTCAGCTTTACTATCTCATCCTCCCTCTCACACACCTGATTTACACACACACACACACACACACATTCAAGTATAATACACTGTTACCTACTTTAACCATCAAACATATACAACACACAGAGACAAACACACACAACTTACAGCAACTGTTTAGGAAAGAGGAGAAACTGTTCAATAATCTTCAAAGCATACCATTATCATATCATTACTTGACCAATTCTAAAAAGAAAAAAAAGTATATCCAAGTCTACTAAAAATCCAAGCTAACTCACAGTATGTACTTTGGTCCCAATTCAGTAATACATTATGGTAGGTTTTACTTTTACTTCCATGAGCTATGGATAGATAAGGCTGCTAGAGACACAGCTCAGTTGTGAGGGTTGGCTGATGTGGTACCTTTACTACTACTTGCTCTCCACCTACACACTACTGCACTGACTAACTACCTACACTGCACTGACTAACTACCTGCACTGCACTGACCTTACAATCATTGACTCTGCAGGACTGTTAGTAAATCTGTGGGAGTGTATTGGGGTCAGAGGAATATTTCTGGGCATTATTCTGCTTTTAAGTCAAGTTAAAATGGTATTATGGATACCACTGGCCACCATCTTAAAGCTGTCTGTCTCTTCCTCTCCAGTTTCCACGAACAACTATTCTAAATCTTGAGGCACCTAGATTATAACTCATGATCTCTCTAAAAAGACATCACTTTCTTTTCTCACATAAACAAGTAAGAATTAAAGGACTTATTCAAATTGCAAAAACAAGAAACGTTTACTCAAAATGGTAATGAAAACTCTGCTTCCCTAAACAGTGGAGGAATAGTATGATAGTCTTAAATACCAAAATTGTAGCCAAGACTCACCTTATTATAGTCCTAACTTCAGTAAGGTTATCTTTTCTCTCCAGTACGTGGACAAGACAAAATGCGAAGATGGAGATCATATGAATGCTGAGTGAACACAGAAACATGAAGAAATAGCGATAGTTCCTTCGACCTATGCAATTGTTGACCCATGGGCAGTGATGGTCAAATGTCTGCAAAAGACAACAAGTATTTTCAACCAAATCTTTCCTTGCATCATGTGTAAAAAATAAAATATAAACAAATAATGAACAAAAAATAAATTACACAAAACCATAAATCTCTTCTTACAGCACTCTTCGGGCATTCTCACACCAATGGAGAGTAAACAAATGTCGACACAAAGAAAGGTCTCCAATCTTGACAGCCACATTCTTCTCCAAACACAAAAAACAAGGACAAGTATTGGCGGCAAAGAAAATGGAAATCCTCTCTTCTTAATGAAAATAACTTAAAACCTCATTTCATGAATCAATGAAAAAGAAAGAAAGAAAAACACTAATTACGAAAAAATTATCAACAAGTGGATATGACCCCAAATTAATTCATTCAACATCACTTATTAAATAACCTCAAGATTAACATTGAAGCAGTTGTGTTTGATAACATGATTAAAGTGATGAAACACACACTAATGGACTCTGTCAGATATTAAACTACAAAATTCTATAAAATAATGAGCAATTTAGGCACATATTACAGTGATGGACTCTATAAACTTAGTTGCATAAAACATCAAGCAGTTTAAGTATATACATTTCACACACACACATACTATGAGCCCTGCTCAAACCCTGTTCAATACAACTAGGTAAATACACACACACACACACACACACACACACACACACACACACACACACACACACACACACACACACACACACACACACACACACACACACACACACACACACACACACACATACACACACACACACACACACACACACACACACACACATAAAGCTAAGTAAGAAAGCCAGTAGTGAGGCCCAGAGAAGTGAGTGTGTGTGGCCTTACCTCAATGCAATGGTTGCAGACTGAGCAATGTGAGCAGCGTGGGGGCCGGTAAAAATGGCACGTGACGCACCACTTCATGCGCACTGTTATGCCGTTTATCTCTACATTTTTGTATAGCGGCGCACGGAAGTCGTCATCCCGGTCCTCGTCTGTTGAGGCTGCAGAGAGTCACAGAGATGGGTTATCACTTCATCGACATTTAACATTCAGTTAGGTGAAGGATGAATGATTAGGAAAAGTAGGACAACAAGATGAGAGGTTATCATCACATCATCACCATTGGACACTCAGGTGAAGGACAAGTATTTAATAACAGAATTATCAGAACATCTTACCCTCAAATTTTTAATACAATTTCTGGCTACTCTTTGGGGAGTGGAACCTTCAGTGACTTTTTCTTTACAACTTTTTATTGACTTAAGCCAGTCTCCTCTTAAACTACATAAAAAACAATCATGTCTTATGTTCAAAATACAACCATGTGTTATCAAACATTCACCAACATAAAACACTTCAAAATAAAGAGAATTCATATTTGTGACAGTAATTAAACCAGAAGTTTCTTTCTCAACAACTTTAGCAAGTTTTTCTGTTTTTTTTTCTTTTAGAAGAAACACAGAAGCATCAACACTTGGAAATCGTGCAGACACTGAAATTCTAAATAACACCATTCATGATCTTGAACCAAAGCCCTAAGTACTGGGGAGACACACACACTCTCTCTCTCTCTCTTTAACAAATGCTACTCAGCAGGAACATAAGTCACATTCCAGTAATAAAAAGGAAAATAAACATGTGTCTTACCTTTTGGTATAACTCCAGGATCCATGAATGTAGCTAAAGAGAAATTGAGCACCACAAAGAGTGTGACAACACTCTGATACACAGGGACGTAGATCCCCCATCTTAAGTACAGAGAGTAACATCTGAAACAACAAAACATGAAATTAAGGACCTAGGTGTGCTGAGATCATTACTCCTACCATGCTTAATGTCATGTAACATTCTGATACAATGAAACTTGATATCAGTTACCTGTGTTCTGATAATCTTAACTTTGTCTGCCTTTACATCCTATAATATCTAAAATAGTAAAATGTAATACATATTAGTGACCCTCACTTCTGCTACTCTTATGTCTTGTATATTTGCTTTTTACAAGGTTTTCCAAGAGTGATTAAAGAATAGGGATTTGCAAAGCTTACAGCTGTTTGTTATGTCCTGTCCTGCATGGAAAGAGTGCTTGGATACAGCACAGAAATGATTACCACACAGGTGTTAATCTACTAATGGTGAGGTCCAGTACATAAGTGTAGTGAGTAAGGTAGTGCTCTAGTACATAAAAGCTACATATTTAACTAGTTACTAAAATAATTCAGTCGACAAACACCTATGGAACATAATTTGTAACAACAGAAAAGGCTCTGGGTTGAGCGAGTCAAAGGAAATTAAAATGTTAAAATTATTGAAATCTTGACACTAAACAACCAATTCAATCCAATTCACCTGACCCTTGTGTACTTAAGCAAGGAGAAAAAAAAAAAAATAATAAAGGCTCATCAAGCAGAATAAAAAATAATAATATGCGGTTCTGATTACACCAAGGTTTCAAAACATAGTCCCTGGCAGCCTTAAGCCTCTAGCTTCTAGTTTTAATACGTTAAAGTGAGGAAGATGAATATCTGAGCCACACAAAACACTCCAAGAAAAGAGGAAGAAACAGTGGTCTCAAACAAACAAAACACAAGGAGGAAGAAGAGAAGCTACTGAATAGAACACAAAATACAAACAAAAACAAAAGGACACAGAGAGCATAGCAGAGAGGATTAGAACACATGAAGAATGAAGAGGAAAATTAAAGTACATAACAGGATATGAAAGAAGACGGCAATACATACAACACAGCTCAAGGAGGATACTCAGCACATACCACAAGAAAGAGGAGAAGGTGGATAGTAATGCATATAACACAATGGGGGGAAAATAAAAGATACACCGAGCCCAGGAGGATGAAGAGAAGGAAGGCGGGTGGGATCAGGATACTGTAGCCAGCCTGTGTGCTATGTTTTCTGCTTCCTATGCCAGCAGGCAGCAGCAGCAGGCGTCATTAGGGCAACCTCACCCCACCCCGACACATTGGGAACTCTAGGGACGTGCGAGGAGGGCATAATAACCCAATTCTCACACCAATGTACACCTGTTTACAAAGCTGACAGGCTCGGAGGATCACTGTGAAGGCGGGCTTGGCGTCTCATTTCTCGCTCTATACTCACGGGTAAACGAAGAACAGAGTGGTGCAGGCTAGAAGTAGCGTCCAAGCACACGTGGCTGGTATAAACCGTGTCTTGGGCTCACAGCTGGGCATTTTATCCTGTATTTGTCATCTCAGCATCAAAACATGGCCGTTCCTCTCTCAGCCATAGACGACACAACCTCCCCGCGCCACGGTTCCTCATCGCTCCCCAGCATCGCCCTGCGCCGCCCTGCTGGCCGCCCCGAGCCCCTTGCCGGCCTGATAAACGATCGAACTCTAATGACTGCTACAGAATCTTCCTGTTAATTCTCTTACTTCAAATAAGCAAGTACTTATAGTTGGATAATTGACATACAGGTTTTATTTGTTGTTTCTACATGATTTCCACCGCATATATTATCCAAGAATGAGAAAAACTAACAGTTCTCACAAATGTTTGCTTGAGTGTAAGTAAATAATTGCTGTTGGCTGCGAACCGAGTTGTGAGAATTTTCATTCATGAAACTGAAAATAAACTGAATGACTTCAATGAGGAATACATTTTCATATAACACTATTATTAATCTGATCTAGCGTAGAATCCCAAGCCTGGCGACAGTGTGAAGGACTTCATGCCACCGTCCACCTGATGCTGCTTTCCACTTGTATAACACGTAGGAATTCTAGTTTTTAAATCTCTTTACTCTACGTGAAAAAGAAAAAAAATATAGACTATATGTATGAGAAAGTGTCAACTTTTTTCCGCGGCTGTTATGTGTAGCCTGTCCTTGTGCGGCGACAGGATGATTGAAGACTCGTTAACCATCACTACAGACAAATGGAAGAGTCAAAAGCAGTGTGTGTGTGTGTGTACGCTGAGTGCCCGGCGGAATAAATCTCCGCCCACCTCCCCCGCCTCCGTCGTTGATCCCGCTTGCTACAATTGTTCCTCGCCACTGGGCAGGAAAGCGGCGCGACTCCCAAGATGTTATAATAGCCTTCGCGGGGCGTGGGCAAGAATGTGGCGGTGGGCGGGAAGGGAGGGACAGGAATGCAGCGGTGAGGGAGGGGCAGGGGGGAGGGGAGGGGAACGAGGGTGGTGAGTGGTGTACGGGCAGCTGCTGACACGCGTTTGCCGCCCACTACTGCACTGCACTGCACAACGACGCAGACAGCCGTTCTTCTATCCTTGAATGCTGAAGGTGTGTGTGGAAGCCTCGACCCTATCACGAAGGGAAGGGCAAGGGTAGGGGAGCGAAGGAATGGAGCGGAGGATCGAGTGACGGAGATGAATGACCTGTTAGAACTCAACGGACGTAAAAGGGTGGACAAGACTGAAATTAAAGTTTTAAGTTACGATTCATGGAACCAAATTGCCCGGTGATAAATTTCTTTTTTTTTTTTTTTTTTTTTTTTTTTTTTTTTTTTTTTTACAGCTGTTGAGAAATTCTACAGCGAAGTGTCGAATGTTACATTTGTTATCACGAGCAATAATGTCTTTTTCCCTATGGCACAGTTTGTTTTATGACACTGTCTATGTTTGTTAATGCTGCTCTGTCCCAATTCTATCTATTGCTAAGCTCAGAAGACACTTGTGAGTGAGTTTAGTTTAGTGACAATGTGCCACCTGCCTTCCTAGCATAGAAGGGTGCCACCTGAATGACGCCCTGGCTCCGGACAAGTCCGGTGAAGGACTTCTTGCCTTTTCGTTTTCCATTGCCACGGCATAGGCATGTCACGTCATGGGGCTCCAGAGAAGTGATTCATGGCCTGGATATCTTATCAGAGGGAACAATCGGTGAGGATTGATCCATTAAGGCGCTTAACCTCAGTGGCGGAATACAGAGGGCGGTCCACCCCAGGCGGCACTTTTTTGGAGTGGCACTTGGTTCTCAGTATCTTTCCCCCCATTTAGACAATGTGGTCTATTTACGGGAATTTATGGGCTAAAGGAGGCCTCCTATCTGAAAGCCCACCCATTTGGGATCCGTTACCCCGAATGGATGCCCAATCTCCACTGAAACCGTTGCCAAGATTCGAACCCATACGCTCGGGGATCCCAAGGCCCTCAAACGCAAGCGTTTTACTATACCACTCCACCAGGTCTGTGCTTACTAACACACACACACACACACACACACACACACACACACACACACACTATAAGGAGTTAATGTGTATTGCAATATTGTATTACTTCTGGGAAGGGCGGCAAACTCCAGGGACCGGCACTAAAGTGGGCTATTTTGTTTTATTTTTGTTGCCCTTGGCCGCCTCCCTTTCTACATAAAAAAAAAAAAAAAAAAAAAAAACTGAAACGCCGCGGGCTGTCCCGGGCTGCAAAAATACTATAGCTTAGCTACGCCACTGGCTCTGAATGCTCCCCATCAGCTTGCACAATAGCACTCTCCTGATGGAAGACGCTACCACTGGGTAAACATCAATCAATCATGGGAGGGCAAACGCCACCAGGGATGGCGCTAGATAATAGAGATAAGCAATTAAATGGATAGAAAGACAGGCTATTAAATGGTCATTACGACCAGTAGGAATGATATTGAGCTGATACTATATACACCTTATTGCTTTCCCCAGTATTATAGTAAATCTTTGAAAAAAAAAAAAGATAACTATGGCAATAGTGGTGGTGACAGTAATTACACCAATAACAATAATGATGGTAATGATAACAATTAAAACAATGATTATAAATTTCCCCTGATACAAATACAAGAAAATGCAAGTAATACAGGAAATCTCGTAAACTTTAAAGAACCATCGTCTTACTGGCGTGGACCTTATGACGTCAGTTTCCGTCTGAGTGTTAAGGGAGTTGGGTGGATTTAGTCAGCAATGGAGTGTTAACCTTAAAAAACCAGATTTAGGTGTCATCTCGTGTGGGCAGTGTTCTGGAGGCCTGGCACTGCACGGGGGGGTGGGGGGGGTGAAGAGGGAGGCCTGTCAAAGACGAGACAAAGAGGAAAATGTAAGTGTGATGGTACTTAACGTGCTGTTTTGGTTTGGTAGTGAACAATATTACTGTTTACATTGCTTCCGCGCTGTTGTCGGTACCTTCTGCTGCGTCACGCTTGTTTTGCACCTTAATAGTGTCTTCTGAGTCATTGAGGATTGACAAGGTGAATGGGAAAAGAGGGAAGTGTGATGAAGTATGTGGACCCATCAATGCGTTTGTTCCCTTAGTGCCGTCCATTTTGTATTGGGTGGTTCACGAAAGCCGAGACTTGCGTTCATTAGTTTCATGGTGCTTATTCATTGGGTTCTCTTTATTTGCTTCGCTGTGTATTGCTATGATTGTGTTGATCATTCGGTGTGTGTGTGTGTGTGTGTGTGTGTGTGTGTGTGTGTGTGTGTGGGGTTGTTGTTGTGTGTGTGTGTGTGTGTGTGTGGGGTTGTTGTTGTTGTGTGTGTGTGTGTGTGTGTGTTTTGCGTCACTAAATTATCAGTCTCATCCAAACCATTATTAATTAGTAGCCTATTTCGGAAATCTTTGCTATCTGCTAATATCTTGCTGGTAATTATTCGCGGCCTTGTGTGTGTGTGTGTGTGGAGGCTCCATAGGCGGTGGTGGGGGCGGCAGCAGTGTCCTGTGTCTTAACGCTACCAACAGTACTACGACAACAGTATCACTACCAATACTACATAACTCTTACTATGATGGCTTTATCATTAGTGTGGCTTCGATTAGTTTTACCGCTCTGACGTGTTAGTTAAGGCAGTCACAGGAGGATGAAACCAGGGGTACTAAATATGAACTATCAAAATTCGAATACCTTCACTAACACCTGATATATTGAAAAATATGTAAAGTGAGGAAAAAGACTTGCTTATTTTTACTGCGGTAACAAGTTCATAAGGCTGTTAACAAGCAAAGAATAACAAATTAATCCCCATCAACTCTGGGTTTTTTAAAGAGTAAAGACTGTTGCGGGACGCGTGAGGAGGTTGGGGAGAGAGATCATAGACTCCCTACCTACAGGACAGGATCCATTCGCGAAACCACTAAAGCAACTGCCACCCGGTGAACTATTGTCCCTTTCCTCTCCCTCTCCCTCTCTTCCTCCATCATTTCATGTTACAGGAATATGATGTGTGTGTGTGTGTGTGTGTGTGTGTGTGTGTGTGTGTGTGTGTGTGTGTGTGTGTGTGTGTGTGTTTAACAGTTATTGATGAAAGCTGAAATTCCGAACCTTTTTGGATTAAAAAAAATCTCCCTGGACGCAGATTTTGACATGTGAAATGCGGACATGTACGGGAAAAATCGGACGTATGGTAACCGTAGGAGAGACAAGTTTGACAAGGAGTCATGGGACGGGAATGGGAGTGGGGGAGGGGGTAGGGAACTCGTACGTCTCCACGGCCTTTATTCTGAAACGCTTCAGCGCTTCACCTCCATAAATTAAATGCTCTTCTTGAAGCTACATTTTTTTTTATATGTGTGTGTATTTGTACGTTTTTTTCATTGCGTGTTTTTTTGTGGTTCTAGTTACATAGTAACATTTTTCACTTCATCCTTAAAAGTAAAAATGCACAAGAACAGTGAGTTTACTACCAGAACGTGGAGTCACATCATGCGCTAATGATAAGGACTGATAGTAAATATTAACCGGAGAAACACTCACCTCAATGATGATTGAAAACAGTCATAGTGAGAGAGCAAAGCGTGTTTTGATAGACCATGAACAAATGCATAGCTATGTATAATGAGCTACTAATAAAACTACACAATTTTTATAAATATTTCCGTAACTATGCGAAGTGCTCATGGTGTAGTGGTTATCACATCTGTCTAACACACAGAAGGTCCCAGGTTCGAGCCCTGGTGAGCACAATATATTTACTCCTAGAATGACAAATAGTTTGTTCAGTACAGCTTGACATAATCTCTCCCACATCCCTTTTTATAATTGGGTCACTCTTAAGTGGCCAGTTGGGTGCTTTTTTTTTTTTTTTTTTTTTTTTTCCTTAGCTCGTCTTCCACTGTTGCTGCGTCTTCACAGTTCACCGCCCTGTTCTCCAACCCCTCCCCTGCCCCATCTCTCTCTCTCTCTCTCTCTCTCTCTCTCTCTCTCTCTCTCT
>CM035199.1:9985500-10002663 GCA_020233015.1 Callinectes sapidus | reverse complement strand
AGTTTTCAAGGGTATTTTTTTATGGTTCTAATGACAAATTAATACAGTTACAATTGATAAAGCTTTCAAGAGTGTCTTATGGTTCTAATGACAAATTTAAGATTACTATAAAATTGACAATCAAAGTTTTCAAGGGTGTTTTTTTACAGTTCTAATGCCAAATGAACAATAAGGTTACTATATGATTTATGAATGACAGGGAAAAACACCCTCAAAAGCTTGTGCTATCTCTGTGGCCTTGGAAAATAGTGGTGGTGAGAGAGCAAATTGTTTCTAAGTACTGACCATTATTCATTTTGGGGATAATTAAGGATTATTTACCGTCCATAGAGCGAGAAGACAATTTCCTGCGACTCAATGACCTCTCAAATCCCGGGATGTTGCGATCACTCAAGTTTGCCGCCATTCTGGAAGAAAAAAAAATTATTGTTAGTTTTTGCACCTTCCCTCCACTTTTGACTATTCTATCTCCATCCTATCATAGTCAAAATAGTACTTTAATAAGATAGTCTAACACCAAAACCAGACAATTTTTCTCATTTTTACTTCCGAATGTTTGTACTTTTTCTCCATATCTCCCTCCACAAGTCACCTCCACTATCCTCCACCTTGGTAGAGTTTCCTCCATCTTTCCTCCACCTTCCCTCCACTTTTGACCATCTTATCTCCACCCTATTGTAGTCAAAATAGTAACTGAACATAGGCCTCACCTGCTCTGATATTGTGTTCTTCCTGAATATCTGAACTTGGTGTGGAGGTGACTTGTGGAGGGAGATATGGAGGAAAAACCTGAGGCTCATGGAGGTGAAAATATTAAAAAAATGTCAGGTTTTGATGTGAGACTATCTTATAAAAGTACTATTTTAACTATCAAGGAAGGAAGGTAGGATGGTAAAAATTGGAGAGGAGGTGGAGGAAAGATGGAGAAAACTTTGTGAAGGTGGAGGAAAGTGGAGGTAAACTGTGGAGGGAGATATGGAGGAAAAAGTATAAACATTAGAGGTAAAAATGTGAAAAAATATTCAGGTTAGGTTAGTTTTGATGTGAGACTATCTTACAAAACCACTATTTTAACTATCAAGGAAGGGAGGTAGGACAGTCAAAATTGGAGAGAAGGTGGAGGAAAGATGGAGGAAACTTCATGTTGGAAGAACATAATGGAGGGAAAATATGGAGGGAGGTATGGAGGAAAAAGTGCAAACATTCAGATATAAAAAATGTAAAAAATATCAAGTTTATTCATAGTGGGAAATGAAACTGAGGCAATGATCGGTAATAAAAAAAAAATAAAATAAAATAACCTGCCAGAGAATGTTATGCCTGTATACTAAAACACTTTGCTGTCTCACCATCACTATTTTCCAAAGGTTCTGGTTGAAGATAGTCATGTTTCTAAGGGTATTTCTATGGTTTTGGTGATGGATTGGTAATATTTCTTGTTTATTATGAGGAGAAACTGTCTTGAAAACCTTTTTAAACACATACATACATACATACATCCAGACATCCAGACAGACACACAAGAGCAGCACCCACCTGTCAATGGCATCCTGGGCCCACCGTTCATACTCCTCCAGGTCCACAAACGCCTCCACCTGCATGAAGGGCGACGTCTCAATGTTGACAGTGGGTTGCAGTGCCGCCATCTGATCAATGGACCACCACTGGAAGGAAGTTCATGTCGGTCTTCTGGCTGGGCTGCGACACCACTTGCTACAACTCACCGCCGACAGGTACAGGCTCTCTGCCCCGACATCAAATGTTTTGACGAGCCCCGAGGTGGAAAAAGCCACCCACCACGCCTTGCTGCTTTGGGGTCTGTCCGCCGCAGTTCTCCCATGGACGACTGCTGTGGTGTTGTGTGCGGTGCAAAGAATTAGGTTAAGTGAGGTGAGGTAATGATTGGTTACATTAGATTAGGTCAGGGTACAACTCAATTTCTTACTTATACATACATTTCTTTTCACTGTATTCAGTACTTTCAACAAACCTCACTCATTCTTTCTCATACAATTAAATTTCTTTCTTAGCTTTATGTTACGTTAGATTAGGTTAATAAAAATGTGCAATAATAAAAGTACCAGATAAGACAAGTGATGATAATATTGTATGAGTGGTAGAATCTATTTTGGTGATGTCAGATTAGGTTAGGTTAGACAACTTAGACAAATAAAAGTAAAACAGCAGCAATAATACATAGACCAGTACATTTCACATCAAAGATAAAGGGATTAATTAAAACAACTACTACAAAGGATTCTAAGACTTACTTACTTCACACTCCTGACACAAGACTCAAGACACAAGGACAACCAATAAATACAACAATTTAAATACATTGTTCCCATTTGATACTAAAAAGAATATTTCAAACTTGGCTCACTAATTAATACATATACACTAAAATATAATCACAAAATAAAAGGAAAAGTGTACTTGTATTGCAGAAAATAAATATTTAAGTACCAATTGGACACAAAACTTGACTTATTCATAAAAAACAAAAATAAACAAAGTCTTTTTTACCTGTATGGGGTGAGAGATGTGGGGGAGGCTGTGTTGAGGTGGTGGAGGTGAGCCAGCCACCTGCCCCTCCCTCCCCACAGCTGGCACTTTTGCACTCCATGGCACTCAATACACTGGGGAAATAATAATAATATACAGCATTAACACTCCATTCCTTATAAAATTAGCAGCTTAAGATTGGCGGTTTTCCAATATCATTCCCTACTTCTTTGTGCCAGTTACATATGGGGGTCAAATAACTCGGTATGGAAAGCTGCTCTAACAGATGGTATGAAGGGTAGGAAAAGCCAACTGGAGACTGGTGTGGTGTTATTAAAGTCAAATCAATAATAATAATAATAATAATAATAATAATAATAATAATAATAATAATAATAATAATACCTTCATTTCATTATTCATTCATCTCTCCATTCATTTCAATTCGCCCAGACTGCCATGCACATGAACCAATTGAAACGCATTTCTGGACTGTTTGGGGTGACTTTTCCGGTACAGACAGGTCAACACGTCCCTATTTGGTCTTCTCCGCTAATTGGCAAGGTCATCTAAGCATCAAGGCGAGGAGTAGAGGCGAAAAATATGCAGCAGAGATGCGGGTTCTAGTTGGTTCACCGTTCACCACAATGTTTACTACCTTTGGAAGCAACAACAGAGACCGCCGGGGCTTTAAACTTTCTTGTCACCAGCAGCTGTTTTATTAGAGACTCAGGCATGGATGGAGGATGGCTTTTGCTAGTTTTAGACATCCACTTTTGCAATTCAATCGCTCAAATCAATGAAAATACGCAAGTCTTTACGTCTATAATATGTGGTAGGCTCTATATCAATGTGTGTATATTTGCATATTTGTCTATTTCTCTATATTCTAGTGTGTTAATAATACACATCCTGTCATCATCACCCTATATATATATTATGTACATTTCCACATTCCTCACCATTCAATCACTCATCAGGTTGAGAGAGAAGACTCACGTGGCACGTGCCCATAACCACATTTGATAAAACGCGCTGAAACATTCATAAACAAGAAAAAGGAGAAAAACATAAAAATACATTAAAAACTTTGAAATTAAATTTAAAAGGTTACATTACATTTTTTGAACATAAGATAAATGACTAGATATGAGAAATTTTGGTTGGTACAGACAGTATATATTTTCCATGCTGTGGTAACGAGCCATGAGCACCAAGGGTCCCCTTCCCACGCCGCCACACTGTCAACATGGACAAGCCCGTGAAGCTCGCTCGTGTGAGTAATTATTAGTGTAGATGCACCTTATTTGTAGCTGTAAGTGAGTCACGCGGAGAACTGTAAGGTATCAGAGCTTGTTTGTGTGATGGGAAGTGGAGGGAAGGAGGCAGGAGGGACGAGTGAGTACTGATGGAGATGGCTGCTGCATTGGCGTTACTCGTGGCTGAGCACTGGAGTAGGTAGGCTAAATCTCTACAATACAATCGCCTCCCATTTCCGCACCCCCAACCCCCAACACTAGCTTGAGGGCACGTTGGGAATCGGCGGCTTTGGGTAGGGGTCAAGAAATGAGCGAAATTTGGGGAATTTCGCATGATATTAAGATCTATAAGCCTGCTGCTGCGCCCTCCCCTGACCCGCCCCAGTGACACTAACAACCCAACTAGCAAACCTCACTCACCATATCCAAGCCGAGAGGGCTGCACCCCACTGGATCCCTCCCCCCCCCCACTCCACGGTTATGACACTAACCTAACACCTCACTTAAAGTATCCTTCCCGGGGACTGCGCCCCCGCTATGGAACCCTCCTCCCAATAGGACATTAACCAAACCTAACATATCCGAACCAGGGAGGTTCCCCCCCCCCCAAGCCTTTAAGACAGTAAGGTAAACCTAACCTAATCTAACAAAATGCCTAAAGAATGATACCACAGAGAATCTAAGAGAGATAGAGAACCTGAGGGTGACGGAGATGTGTACGGTTTTGCAGCAGTCTTTAACAACATGTGGAACCTCTCCTTTGTTTCTGAAAACATTCACCGTTCACTCTGCCTCCATCCACTGAGTAGCCACATTAAGAACTGACACTGAGCCTCTATCAGAATGCTGGACTTTTCTCTGAGACAAATGAAAACTGGCTGAACTGGCTGTGGAAAGCTGCCATGACTAGCCTTAAGAGTGGAGACTTGTGGTTGGCAGGACATTTCTATAAATATCTTGACATCCTGGTGTTCTGCAACTCACAAATACTAGTTAAAAAATTTTTAAGTGGTGCACAGCTCGCTGGACTTAGAAAATCTTGAATTTCTGCCACATTCCCAACTGCTGTTACAGATATACTGTACACTTTTTTAATTATTCTTATTTACGGCAAGGTCACTGATCCTTCTGCATGATAAATGAGCTATGTGCTTGTACCTGACACAACTGTATTATATAAAGATTAACTGTTGTGAGTAATATGTAGGTGTGGATGTGTAGAAGAAATTTTGGTAAATGTGGTTTAAGCCAATATTCCCTATTTCTTCCCACATCCACTCAACCCCTTCACCAAGCTTGGGGGTCTGTGGCAAATCAGCATATATGGGGAGGCATATATGAGTGATATGTGGTCTGAAAAAAAATCTAGGGTAATTTCCCTATGGAGTAGTCATAATGGACTCCTAATGGAGTAATTTCCCTAAACAGAGATTTCCCCAAATTTAATCTAGTTTAGCTTAAACATGACAAAACAAAATTTTTGGTAGGTAGGAACCACAGTATAAGATGTGCCTGTCAGACGTGAGTTTACAGGGTGTGTGGCACTCAGGACACAGAACACCTGGTAAGACACTATGTTCCCTGAGAAACTGATAATGTGTCTTTTGAGAGAAATTTTCAATTCAATAATAATTGAATTTGCAACCTCCACAAGTTGTGTCAGTGGTAGCTATGTCAGAACTGAGTAAAGAATTGTTTCTTCACTCCTGTCTGCCCAGCTGTGTTTTGCCTATGAATACATATAACAAGTTCCCATTGGCGCAACTTATGGTGTTATGAGTTGATAGCACATTATTGGACAGAAGAAGTATAGACACAATAAGAATCCTATCTAGCAATTATCTACAAACTTCACCTATAAACAATTGAAAGTCAGTGTATTGCTTATTTCCAAGTGTGATGGAGCTCCCTGGACTTACAAAAAATGGTACATATCCAGTTTAGCACCTGTCTCACTGAGGCAGTTCTTACTTGTCTCATTGATTGTAATTGCTCAATCTCAGTACAGTGGGGCTGCCTTTAACGTGTTTTTTTACAGTGTTGTTTTCATCTAATATGGTGTCCATTCAGAACATTGATTTAAGCTAGCATAGTGTCAGCATGGTGGGGCAGGCTGGGGGGCCATGGCTAATGTGCCAGTGTGTGGTAGGCTGCAGGGTAGTGCTGTGTAATTTCATAGTTGGTGTAATAATTTGATTTTTATTTGAAGTCATGCAACTGCATTTTAACAAGTCGATCTAGCACAATACTCAACTTCTATAATTTAACCCCAAAATGTTGTATTATTGTATGGTTCTTTAATCATAGTATTATCAGCAAACACAAATAGCAGGTGATGTAAATAAGAAGCGTATACAAAATTGAGTGAAGGTAAATTGAGAACCACTTATACCTACAAATTAAGTGAGGAAGAGAACAGCAGATGCAGTGGGAATATCTGAAAAGGATTTGTTCCTGTGTTTCTTTTCACCTTTAGGTATCTCCAGAGCACATCACAGAAAATACGTGGTGTCCCATGAGTTGAGGTATATACTATGGAATTTGCTAATTTAAGATGCTACTCATGAGATGGCAACACTCCCCATAAAGATAAAACAGCTGTTGGTACACATGTGGACCAAGACGTGGGTAACGTGTTAAATGATTCTAAGTCAAAAATACTCTATGCAGTATACCCTAACCCATTCGTGGTTTACCATATGCAGCCCTGCATACTTGTGCCATTTTTTAGCAGAAAAACACTCACATTCATCCTAATTGGTAAATATTTTAAGATAACAATGTTAGCTAATATAAAATAAAAAATAGAAAAGAGAGATTATACAGTATAACTGGTAAGTAACTTTAAAATAACAATGTCAGTTAAAATAAAATGAAAAAAAATGGAAAAGAGAGATGATACAGTATAACTGGTATATAAATAATTTTAGAATAACAATGTCAGTTACGAGCTTTTGTTTCTCCTTCCTGCTGATTGGCTGCGGACGATGTGGTCACAAGCATCTTCATGCGTAATGCTAAACTGCATCAATAATTCATGGATTTTCAGGATTCGTAGGAAGGGAAGGAACGTAACCCCCGCCAATAGCAGGGAGATACTGTATACATATGCTGTGTTTTGCTTTATTTTGTGAGAAATTAAAGTAGAATTTTTGTGTAGTTGGTTTTCCTCGGCCTTGGTGGCCTTCCGCCATCCCCCTCCCACCTCCCCGGTGCGCTACTCACTTAAACGTTGCCTCCCGACATTAAGATATCACTATTTGTACATAATGTATGCAGTGAAAGCATTATAGGAAACAGTTTACAAATGATATTTTTTGTTTTCTGACGAATTAGGGAAAAAAGTGACAAAAGGTAGAGTTTGGGGAAGTGCCAGAACCAATTAGAATTATTTGTGTTGAAAGTTTGCCGCGTATAAGTTTGGCTTTGACTCAGTGTGGTGTTTGCTTCACTGTATTTTGAACTCGTATATCCATCCCAATGTAATTTCAATGCCACCAGAAATTTTACAGAATTTAGGGGAATTTGGCTCATACTCACCTGCTGTGTTGTTTTTTCATCAATTGATCTTTCTTTGAGGGAGTTGATAGACAGTGGTGGGGTGCTATGTTGAAAGTTACTAATTACCTTTTAATCTATGTATATACAACCAGTGATGCATTTTAGTTTAACGTAACCTATGCTAACATCTAACCTTTGTGCTACACAAAACTTAGCATTAATACTAAATAAGTTAATATAGGAGTGTAGCCAATAAAGTAAGTAAATTCACCCAGTTGTATATTGAGCATGATTTATGTCCTGTTTCCATATTTATAATTATCCAACTGTACTTTTAAGATGTTTATGTTGGATGATGTACCAACTTCCTCCCTCATTTCAATCATTCCAGATATCACAAGTTTATGTAGAGAAATAAAACTATACTTATTGATGTCCCTGAAACACTGATTCTTCCCACTCTTCAAGTCCATTTCTTTCAGCAACACCAGATCTTGCCTTTCTGTCTTCTCAAAGTGGTTTACTATTTTATATATACATAGTTTTCTTTCTCTTCTATTTTGCAAAGTTGGCAGTTCCATTTTCTTAGACCCTTCTTCCTAGGTAAGGTCTTTTAGATCTGGTACCATCTTTTTAGCTGTCCTCTGTGCAGAGACCACATCACTGCTTTGTAAACCAACCTGGCTCTTATTTTAGTGGTCATGATTTTTTATATGAATAGTATATGCACTGGCTGTATCTTTTTGCTTCATCAGTTGGCTTATTTGAAAACTTCCATGACTTCTTCCTTTCTTCCTATTTTTCCGAGTCCCAAAATACTTTTTCATGTAATGAATACAATGGCATGACACTTTCTAGCCCCATCTCCCATCCACATATGGACATTACTATGTCTCATTGCTATGTGGGATCGATCCTATTGTGCATGTCCACCACCCCCCTCTTTTTTTTGCCAAGATGCATTTGCCCATTTCAAATAGTGCGCCAGATGTGTTAATGGGTGCTTTATTTAAACTTTGTTTATGCCTTAGTGTTTCACATTGGTTTAGAATCATACATTTTTGAAACATGTTTACTTTATTAGGCAAATTAATGTGTTTTCATTAAAAAATGGAACTCTTTAGGGCCAAAACCCCATCCCCCCTTTTTTTCTGATTTCGGTGTGTGTGATGCCTGTAGAAACACCTATCACAAAATGAGAAATACCTGTTGTAGTCAGCCACGCATCCATTCTTGGTGGCATGTACTCTGTGTGTGTGTGTGTGTGTGTGTGTGTGTGTGTGTGTGTGTGTGTGTGTGTGTGTGTGTTATATGATTACAGTAGTGTGGGTATGTATGAATGTGAGAGCATAAATGTGTTTGTGAGTGTGTGAATGTGATTATGAGAATGGTGATTTTTAATGTAATAGGGGTCACTGGCCAAGGGTAACAAAGTACATGTGAGTAAAACTTCACATAGAAGTTATTCATTAAAAAGAGCCAAAAATTATAAGTACAACTGGGCATGGTAATGAAGGTATACATGTTAGAGATTGGGAGTGGAGTGCGATATTCCTAACCCATCACTAAATCAGCATTTGCATGGCAGGTGACCAAGGTGCTCGGCCGTACTGGATCACAGGGCCAGTGTACCCAGGTGCGTGTTGAATTCCTGGATGAGACTCACCGCTCCATCATTCGCAATGTCAAGGGACCAGTGAGGGAGGGAGACATCCTCACTCTGCTGGAGTCCGAACGTGAGGCGCGCAGATTGAGGTGATTGACACACCACCCGTCACTACACAGGTGAGTCTTTTGGGGGTGGAAAGCTATGCCATTCATTCACCTGGTTTTCTCTCTCTTGCTCCTATTAGTGAGATTAAATGTAGAGTATGGCCATAACAACTTGACATGTATTATGTCATCATGAACTGTAACTTTATCAGTTTTGAGTGTAATTTCATTGTTTCTCTATATATTGATTAATTGCCATCTTGTTTTTGTGAGGTGTGATGAACCAATAGAAGGGTTCCATAGGTTTTATTGATAATAAAAAATGTAATTTGTAATAGATGTAATAGACATTATTTTTTTGGTAGAATTTAATGCTGTATTTCTTTCTTTCAGGTTATCCGAGTACACATCATACATGAAACAATAAATGTTGAAAGGATGATTCCCTTTCATTAACCATTGATTTATGTTTGCATTTGTGAATGTACATGTATGAAGTTACATCTTGACCAGGTAAGCTTTCCTTAATTTTTGTATTCCATCAACACTACAGTACAGGTAATTGGTTTTATGTGAGTTATACATATTTTTTAATTACGTGAGGTACAAAATCCAAAACAATTTTTTTATTTTTCCCACAACTTATAAGCAATATTTCATTAAGTGGCCAACAGATGTTTCATGCCAGTTCCTATGTGCCACCCAAACATTGCGTCCGCAGGCACATTTGTGCATATATTATATATGTATGCTTCTTGACGGGGTGAGCTCTTCTCTTCAATTGGTAATTTTCATTATCACCTTGTCCAGTAGTATTAATTTTACTATGAGATTAGCCGGGAAGGCTATGACTGGCTAGCTTAACAAAGTATTTATCAATGCCAAGGTTTCTGTTAGCTTAACTAGCAACTAATTATTATTACCATGTGGGTGGTGTGGCGCATATAAACATGACACAGTTGCTGACATAGTGAACATCCATAGAGAGAAGAGTTCACCCTGTCTTGGAGACAAGAAATTGGGTACCTAAGATATTTAAATATACACACACTTATTGAATTAGTAACGTACACAGTTTATTGGCTCCTTGGCAGTGTGAGCTTCTCTCTTCATGGATGACAAATGATTACTGACAAACTGGTGAGTTGGATTGGGCATCAGTATCATGTTTACAAGGACACACTGTCATAAACACAACGCCGATGCCAGCTCCGACTCACCACTCTGTCATTAAATATTTAACATCTGTGAAGAGAGGAGCTCACCCTGTCAATGAGCCAATAAATTGTGTACATTCCTGTTTGAATATATATAAGAATGTGTGTAAAAAAAACTATATATATATATATATATATATATATATATATATATATATATATATATATACAGTGGTACCTCTTGATTCGAACACCCTTTGACTCGAACACTTCCCAATCCGAACACATTTGGCGAACAAATTTTGACCTACAATCCGAACGCAGCTTCTGAATTGAACAAAAAAAAACATGGTGCGGCCGATGCGCCTTCCCGCCAGTCGGCCGGTCTCGCTTGTACTTCTCCACCGTGAACACCTCTCTCTCGTGAACGGCTTTCAAGTCACTCTGGCCCTAGTTGCCTTGGTTACTCCAGTCCCCAACCCTGATTACCTCCTACCTACCACCCCATTCAATGCAGCTTCTTCTCTGGTCACTGGCAAACTTATTTACTAATGAAGATATATTGAACATTTTAAACAACCAATGAAATGAATTGTTAAATATCATTGTCATTTGTGAATTGTACATATACAAACTACGACAATACAATAATTTGCAGTTTTGTACAATAATTTATACTTTTCTTGAAATAATTCCTGTTGGAAATGATGTTGTGAGAATATATTCTACTTGATAAGAAAGAGAGAGAGTGGGGGAGGGAGGAGGGAGAGAGGATGGTGAGTGGCTGGAGGAGGGAGAGAGTGGGGGGAGGGGAGGCAGCCTATTCAGTCTGTTTGCGTATCGAATGGGAGATGATAAGGACAGAGGGAAGCAGAAGGGGGGAATACTATGGATCTGTTCCTGTATTTAGTGCATGGGAGGGAAGCGGGGACCCGGGGGGAGGCTTGTCTAGTCTTCATCGGGACTCGGGAGTTTCACACCGAAGTAAATAAGTTTTTTGTTATGCCTTTTTTTCATTTATTGTATTTATTTATTTTTTTATGCATTTCATGTCTGTTTACTTTGTACTCTCAAAATGCGAAGGATATCTATGAATTATGATGAGATGAGAGAAAAACAAGGCGCCAATATGTTAAGTCATGTTACCACTCTGGTGGGTCAGGACTAATTTTGTTTTTTCCCATTACTTCTTAACAAAGGCTATTGCATTCTTAAGTACTGTGGTGATGTTAAGGGGCCAATTTCTTGCAATAGCTGGGGTTAAGTGCAGTATTTTTTTTTTTTTTTTTTAATCGACTGGAACGGATTAAATGTTTTTACATTAATTTCAATGGTAAAAATTGCTTCCTAATTTGAATTTTTGCAATTCAAACAGCCAAAAAGAACGAATTAAGTTCGAATCAAGAGGTACCACTGTATATATATATATATATATATATATATATATATATATATATATATATAATTAAATTTACATTGTTTTAGTTTTACGTGATCTCTTCAGGATCACAAAACTTGAGTAAATTGAGTTACAAGTAGCAGACAAATGTGTGCCCACCTCTCACCTCCTGAATGTACATTATGGTTAAATAGGTAACAATGGTGCATTTCTGTGTTTGGAATGAGACAAGTGTAGAGCCCACCTGTGTGGTGTCATGGCATTCTGTCCTGCACACAATAGGATAGCCAGATAGAGCCGTAGGGTTTTCACAGAGCGAGGTTCTTTGTCTTATTGTAGTCGGAGTGTGTAGAGTTTGTGGAGCAGTAATGTATTTTGTCGTGTTTCTAGCCGCAGGACGTCCACCAGGAAACGTTTATCGACTGAAATTATTTGTCAAAAATTTACCTTACAGGATGCAGACCACCAAACCAAGGAGATAGTGAATTCTAGTGAGTGTAGATCCAATGACAGTTTGTTGATGGATTGCTTAATGTCCTGGCATCTTCAGAGGTGTCAATGAGAACTCCCTAGCCACTTTTTCACTCTACCATGCCATACCATCAACAAACTGTCAATGGATCTACACTCACTAATTCACTTACCTCCTTGGTTTGGTGGTCTGCATCCCGTAAGGCAAGTATACGACAAATCATCTCAGTCAATAAATGTTTCCTGGTGGACATGCTGTGGCTAGAAGCATAACAAAACACATTACTGCTTCACAAACTACACACTGCAACTACAAAGTGACAAAGAACCTCACCCTGTGAAAACCCTAAGGCAACTGGCTGCATCTGGCAATCCCTACAGGAGCTGGACAGAATGCCATGACATCACACAGGCTGGCTTTGATTTTGTCTTACTCCAATCACACAAAAAAATATCATTGTTATTTCACCATGATGTGTGCGAGGGGGATGCACATTTTGTCTATTACTGTGCAGCCTATGGTGCAGGGATAGGAGCACCTGACACCCAGCTCTAACTGTGTTTATGAAGATAATGCTTAATATTATAGCTTGCATAATATCATACTTATATTCTACAAATTCTGAACAAATGGAAAAATCAAAGTTCAGAACAAAAACATGACACATCTTCAAAAAATTGGATCAGAATATTTTGGTAACCACAGCAGCAACAGCCTATGTAGCACCACACTCTGCATTCACAACTGCATCATTATGTAACAATACTTCTCTTTCTTAATCTTCCATGTTCATCAAATAGAAGTATTAGAAGCATGTATCATTGAGTACAGTGACCCTCCTCCCTGTTTTGCCTCCGTACACAACAAATGGTAATGTGAGCAGTATTCTGGCACTAACAGTCTTCCTTATCCATAAACTACACCTATCAAAGCTATACCAACATCCAGCAGTTGATAAATGTATCATGGCAACAATAGTGGAAGTACATGTGCCACAAACAGAAAAGGAATGACCTGACTTAGCTGGTCCTACCTTATATAGGAGATGGGAGTTAAGATCATTGTGGTTACGAACTCTACACTGAAGAGTTACATATGCTTCCAGAGTTATATTTTGATCAAGGCTTCCCCTCAAAGCAACCACAATTTTTTTTTCTTTTGTCATCTCAAATACCTTAATAAACAATGATGATAATGCAACATCATTGTTTACCTCAATTTATCATCATTTTGATGAGCTCCATGTGACACACACACTTCATGGCTAACTGAACCTTTGTTGGAACATGTTAGCCTTCAGAAATCTGAGCTCACTTCACTAGGCTGCTATTAAGTGTTGCTCATGAAAAATAACACTGGGGCACAAGATTTGCTGTGTAGAAGAAATCATTACAGGTGGGATAGAAATGCAATTACAGGTACCTTTTGTTTTATGTGTTTTCAAATTTACGCAGGGTCCAAAATCCTCTCAAAAATGTATAATTTAAGTACATTTCTTTTCACTTACATGCGATATTTCATTGAGTGGCCAACAGATCTCACGTGAGTTTCTTTATGCAATCCAAACAAGTTTACAATCACATGTGCATACAATATATATATATATATATATATATATATATATATATATATATATATATATATATATATATATATATATATGCACAATTCCAAGTATAACTGAACTCCAAATGACAGGAATATTCATTGCTTCCTATTCATGATGATGTTTATTGCTGGAGCCTCACTGGACACTTTGGAGCCATAATATGATATAGGCTTGGTTGGTAATTCTCATTACCACCTTGTCACGTAGTATTAATTTTATAATTAGATTACCTGTGAAAGCTATGATTGGCTAGCTTACCAAAGTATTTACTGATGCCAATGTTTCTGTTAGCCTAATTGGCAACCGATTATTATTATCAGGCAGGTGGTGAGTCAATGTAAACAAGACAGAGTCAGGGGACACAGTAAACATCTGTAAACATCACCCTGTCTTGGAGCCAGTAAATTTTATACATATTTGAATACACACACACACACACACACACACACACACATATATATATATATATATATATATATATATATATATATATATATATATATATATATATATATATATTAATGTTTACCACAGGTTTACAAGTTTGTTTCATCCCTGTTGTATAAGATCACCCCTTGATTTAATAGCCACAAAATTAGTGCACCGTTATAAACATGACACCGAAACCAGCTCTGACTCACCACTGTCAGTAAACATCCATCTGTGATGAAAGGAGCTAATCCTGTCAAGGAGCGAATAAATTGTGTACATTGCTATTTGAATATATAAAGAGAGAGTTTGTGTGTGTGCATTTCAATTTACGTCATTTTCGTTTTGCACCCCTTCTTCAGGAACGCATCCCCTGCATAAATCAAGAGGTACCTGTAAGTACATTTGTCCCATGTGTGATGATTTTTACACACACACACACAGGCCAGTGACAACTGTATGATGCTGACTACCAGTGTGTGGTAGTCAATGACATACTTTTCATTGCATGTAAGTTTACAGGAAGAGTATAGGAATGTTATCTGAATTGTTTTCCTAATATGAAAAAAGGCATCATGACTTCTTCTCTTGGTTGCCTTTTTTATGGCAGATCTGCCTGGCATGTAAAATTATTAACATTTCTTTCACCAACATTCCTACACTGGGGTGAACTGGGATCTGATGGTAATGCTGCCTTACCATCAATATGTTTAATGAAATAAAATTAACTCTTGTTATGGGAGGGGAAAAGTGTCCCATAAAGCTGCCGCATGACACACAATCCTCAACAATAAGACAGTACCACAAAAAGTGAACATGATGCAGAGCAGATTACAATATCACTATTCTGCTGCACATGATCTCATATCAAGGTGATATTGGATGAAACTTGAATTCTTGCTTACCAATGAGGGGAATTCTTATTTTGTCTCTGTGATAAATGCCTTGTTAAAAACAAAAGTTCTAAATTTGCACATATTGACACCAGGAGAATCTCTTGATCAGTCTAGGGTAAAGAACCTTACTGACTTTTGCCACATGTTTAGAGCTAAGATTAGAATCCTGGTCAACTACATTGGTATTCACCTGCACCCAATGTGCAGTAGTCCCCATCTCTCCTGTATCAATTATACACAAACATCAATGTCTCTGTCACAATGAAGGGTTCACATTACAGTCATGCTTCCACAAATATCTAGCAGTCAAGAACTCCAATTTAGGTGACGAAAGTTTTCTGGCATCACAAACTCCTTTGTAAAATGCTCTTTTAGAGCTGACAGTAAAGTGCCTTCTTTTTATCAGATCTAACTCACACTATTTCAGGCAACTATTCACTGATCATGCATTATTCACACTTCCTGCACCACCTCTACACTCACACACCAACACATTGAATACTGTACATGGACCCACTGTATGGTGCTATAGGAAGCCTTACACCAGTATGGGAAGTAATGGCTTAGCACAGCATAAGGCACAGCCATTCAGCACCATGAATCAATGCAGTTTATAGATAGTACTCTACTAATAATATAGTGCATGAAATGATGGTTGCAGACTTCCACAATTACCAATATAATTTGCAAGTATGTCTTACCAAGTATATCCTCGGTTCATCATCTACACAATACTGAACTGGAAGAGTAAGAAAAATTTGCATATTGAGCCCCCTAACCCCCAAAAAAGGTGTTGCACAAAGCAGAAAACTTTACTCTGAACATACTAAGCAGTAATAAGCAACAGACAGCTGATTTGCATACAAAGAAACATTGGTGTACTTCATCAATGTTTCTTGTCATCAGTGTTAGGTAAGGGAGGCAACACAGTGATCCCAGCAAGGGAAGAAGTTACTTGGGAACGTTTGTGAGAATTGTGTCCTGTGCCAACACAATCACCACATCACAGGCAATCATCACATGTTAAGTTCTATTCATATTTGCCTTCCCTTTTTTGACATTAGTATTAAGGCAAAAAAACAGAAAATCCAATCTAATCCAATAGAAAACATCTTCATCCACTCCTCATGACTGCTTCTAATAATAACAAGAATATGTACTTTTGATATGGCCAGAAACACAGCCAATAATCCAAATATCTAAGGCATTAACATAAATCACAGACAATTCTACCAAGTTCTCCTTTTTGCCACAGGTGCATCACTTCACACACCCACAATTGCAAGGAAGGCCAGCTCAACACTTATGCAATGAATTCTATAATGTAGTCCGGATAATATTCTTCCTTGTAATACTTAACGAAGACAGTTGGGGCTGTCATGCTGTCCACTGTTGTGTCGTAGGGGTTGTTGGTGAAATTATTTAGTGGAGGCTTGTTGAGGTTTTTGTTGCCCAAGGTAACATAGCCAATGATCACTTCAGCCAGGATCATGAACAGGTGTCCTTGAGCATTGGGAGTGCAGTAGGTGCGAGCAACAGCAGAACTGCAAGATTTATAATACTATATGAAACAACATTCTACTGTGTCTGTCTACTACATAATACACATTTCTTTTACAGTCCTCTCTTGTGTTTCTTCATCCATCCTAGTTGCTCTGTTGATACAAGCTGCATCCAGATATTAAAAATCTTTTCCTTTATTCTTTCTTCTATCACTTCCTAAAACAGCACTGCACAATAGTTCTTTGTGATACATAACACAACTACTTTTTACAGTTCCATCTCTCTCTAACTTCTTCATCCATCTCAATATTTATATAAGGCTGCTTCCATATACTTAAACTCCCTCACTTCATCTCCTATCATCCATTTATACCTTCCCACAGCACAGAAACTCACTCTACAAGGAATCCCAGAACCACAAAACTCATTTCCATCATTCTCCTTCTGTGTTGCAAAGACTTAATCACTTTTAAGAGTTCCATTCTACTCTCCATCAATCACCTGCAAACAGCAATCATTATTCCTTACCTGTTAGAGAAGTAAGTCCCTTTCCCAAACTTGTCCTTTGTGTTGGCATATCGACGTCCATCAATGTTCTCCTTACAAATTGCATCAATGAAGTCTGGGTCAGTCCCATGGTAAAGCTTCTGTACATTCATGGTAACCTCATCATACCTGTCAAAGTTAAAAAAAAAAAAAAAAAAAAAAAAAAAAAAAAAA
>CM035199.1:9972423-9985400 GCA_020233015.1 Callinectes sapidus | reverse complement strand
ATATTAAATATATTATATATATATATATATATATATATATATATATATATATATATATATATATATATATATATATATATATATATATATATATATATATATATTGGTTAGTGGAAGAAGCCAGCAGATCTAAACATGACTGTCCCTGTATAAAACATTTACCTATTTTTGACAATAATCACAGAAGAGAGAGAGAGAGAGAGAGAGAGAGAGAGAGAGAGAGAGAGAGAGAGAGAGAGAGAGAGAGAGAGAGAGAGAGAGAGAGAGAGAGAGTCTTAAAATCTCCCTGTGTACAAAACTGAACAGTGAAATCAACAACAGATAACTTGATGAGGTGAAACACAATCATGATTCTTGCCTTCACACTTACTACAATAAACTCAAATCTGTAAAATCAACAAACTATCAAAATAACAAACAGTATTACAGCTCATGTACACAGAGCATACAAAGGGCCTTTATTGAAAAAGTAAGAGTAAGGAAGCTGGGAGAGCAGAAAAAAGAAGAAAAATGTTTACGCATTGAAAATAAAAGATAAATAAGGTGTGGTTAAAAAAATTCAAGTCTACAATAAGAAAGGAAGATGGAATGATAGAACAAGAGAAAGGAAGAGGAAAAAGCAGAGTAAGGAAGAAAAATGGGACAGATTGAGGAAAAGGAAGATGGAAGAACAGAGAATGAGAGGGCAGAGACCAGGAATAAGATTGTGGAAGGACAGACAGCAAAGAAGAATGGAGAACAAAAGACTGAGCAGCATACCGGTTGGCAAGGTCAGTCTTCTTGTATTGAAAGAGTTGCCACAGATACTCATTCTGCAGCCTGCGCACCTCACAAATCTTGGCTGTTGGGATCATCAGCTTGATGCTCTTACATACATCCTGGAACTCTTGGCTGTTTGGATCCAGAATCACCAGCTTGTAGGGCTGCAGGGACTTCATGGGCTGCCAGTGTGCTGGGAGGGAGGAGGTATCACCACTGGCTGGGACAGCAGTGGTGGCGTTGGTCTTCTGGTAGGAGAGACGTGTGGGACGGCGACGGATCTCTCTTACCTTGTTGGTTGACAGGTTGATCTGGGTCATGGCTGAAAAATCAATTTTATACTTGAAGCTATTGTTTGATATCACCATTGTTGTGGACGGGTCGGTCACGTACTGCTTCTCAATGTCCTCTGAGGTTATGTTGCACACAAAGTCCTGTTTGCCTGAGCTATCCACATTGCCATAGCAGATCCACTTTCCCTGCTCATCCTCAAAGTACCACTCAAACACAGTGGCCTGAGGTAGGGCGGACAGGGCAGATGACCGGGTGGATACTCTCCTGATGTTCAGCTGTTTGCCTGCTGGATCTCTAATGCACATTTCTCTGAAATTTGCTGTCCAGCTGTTTGGTCCCAAGATTTCCAATATGTTTTTGTCATCAGTAACAAGTTTGGCAGCATCAATGTCAGGCAGTTTGATGCTGTTCTGGGACACATCTCGGTAAGCACTCTCCAGTGCCTTGGACTGAAATATGCGGAAATTATACCACTTTTTGTCCTTTTCCACTTGCCAGTGGAAGAGACTTTTAGCATGCAGATATTTGCAACCTGTCTTCTCATTGTTGCATCTATTGTTAACTGCATATATGCAAATTTCAGGAATTTCCACATCACCACAAAAATCAGTGGATCTAATTGTTGCCTTCTTTCCCTTTGACTTTGAACCTTTTTCCTTAGCCCTGCCAAGAGTCTTCTTGGTCTTCTTCTTGACAGATGCATCACCTACATTGTCTTGGGAGGAGTCTGAGTCTGAAGAGTCTTGGCTGTCTTCACTTTCCTCTTCCTCTTGCTTCTTTCTGTCCTGCTTGGGTGCAGGGGAGGAATGTCTGCCTGCACTTCTTTCATGACACTGCTTCACCTTCAACAAGATGTCCCGAATGCTCTGATTGGTGGACATATTGTGCTGGTCCAGTACAACCTTGCACTGCTTGTTGGTCAGCTGATGATTGAAAGGGCAATTTTTGGCAGGACACTTTCCATCATTCATCACATAGTCTTTACAAATGTGCAAGAATTTACAGTTGTCCTTCTTCCTGCATCCACCCTTTGTACTGTAATAACCACACACCCTGGGAGGAGCATTTCCTTTGCACACTTTTTTGATGATGAGGAGCAAGTTGTGTGGTTTGATCAAATCTAAATATAGTTTTGAGAGAATTGAATTATTGTGATTGGTATCAAACTTGTGCCCAAAGGTACAGGATGGCCCAAGGTCACAGCGACTAAAAATGAAGTTTCTGCACAAGTGAAGAGCTTGGCAGGAGCCACGTGCAGTGCAGCCAATCTCAGACAAGTAGTGTGTACAAAGCCTGATGTTAGGGACCAGCTCTACCATCATCTTGTTGCCATCCTTTATGTGTGCAAATAAATCTTTGCGCTGCCTTACCACCTTCTCAACCTCCTCAATGCTGCTTTCAACTTGCCTACTAATTATCTCCGAGTCTGCCATCTGACCTTCAAACAAGGCCAGTGCTTTCACTAGCTTCTGGGCGTGCACTGGCTTAGATGCTTCTGGGTTAGGTGCCTTTCCCTTTCCCTTGTAATTGGGCTGCATCAGTGGCTGGGGCTCGCGGTCATACTGGCCCATGGATTCCTCATAGGATGGGGGTGCTGTTGGATACTGATTGGGAGGACCCTCACTGAAGCTTCTTGGATATGCCCCTTGACCTGAGGGACCATGGTGATAGTGTCCTTGACCTGGTGGGCCTTGGTGGTAGTACCCCTGACCTGGTGGATGTTGGTAAGGAGGTGCCTGGTCAGGTGGGCCATACTGATGGTACATCTGGTTGGGGGGTCCAGGATAATTGAAAGGCTGGTTGGGAGGACTTGAATAGCCTTGCTGATGGCCACCTTGCCCACTGAGGTCCATCAATGACTGGCTTCCTCTGCTTCCTCCACCCTACAAAGAAAGCAACTAATCAACAACTTCCAACGGTGTATACAGTAGATCCTTAATTTTTGCAGGAGTCAGGGACCACAGACCAGGGAGAGAGAGAAGGAGGGAGAGGGAGGGAGAGAAAGGGATGAAAGACTGAGAATACTGGTTAACTCTTGCATTAGAGAGGTGGACAGAATAGGGGTGAGAGGAAGAAGCAAGTCTTGTATATTATCAACTGTACTGTAAGTCCTTAATGTTTTTTTATTTCTTTACCACATAATCTCATATGTCAAAATTATCTTACACTGATCTGAGGTCTTTGTGCAACTGTTCCAACAGTGCTATTCATCAAGTGGCTTCACAAATCTAAATACACATGCAGCTTTTGTTCTTTTATAAAGATGAGCTTTAGATGTACACCAGCAAGGAGTAGTGTGGTGGCAGAAAGTTCTGGTCTGATAGAGGTTTACTCCTGAGTGTGCTGATGCTGACCTAGCTATGTTGCATCTGCTCCTGCACAGCATGTGATGCCCATGAAATTTGTCAAGCAAATGTGCATCCTTCCCCCTATGCAAGAGTGTGCCTGACTGTTTGCCTCACTCCTAGAGATGCTAAATAAAAGCAAACAAGTTACAAGTAAGAGCCTACATATTTGCTACTGTGGGTTTCCTTGGAAAAATAGTACAAAAGTTTTGACAAAAATGAATGAAAACAAATCAAAGTAGCTTACCCTTTTTTTGTGTCTATATGAGCCAGAGCCTTTCTCATCTGTGTTCACTGTTGATGAAATAGAATTACAGCATTAATGAATACACTGACAAAATTGCACATGATAGTAACACAAAACCATAAAAAAATAGAAGAAAAAGATTCCCTCAAGATACATATAACATTAAAGCCCAGAAAAGAAAGGAAGTTGCAAAGCCTAGATATGGTAATCCCAACGTGAAACATGATGCCTGCCAATTTTAATCTGTCATCTCCATCCATGAATTTATCCCATCTTTTAAAATTCCTTAACCCTTGAAGGATGGGGCAAGCATATTAGAAAATAAAAAAAGTCCCATAAGATTTATATCTTACTAAATTATAGCTTCATGCACCCATATAACATATCAACATTCATTTACCCACTGGGAGTTTCAGGACAGCGTGTTGACGCCCCAATATGTAGGGCGGGTTGTGTGAAAATAGCCCAATCAGAGGAATTTGGGCTACTTTCAATCACTTCACAGCTTGTTGTATGTCGTAGGTAGTATCTAGTTTTGTCGATTTTTTCACAGTAGTGAATGTATTAGGTCCCTTACGGGGATGGGAACAAATCCCTGAAGTGCCAAGAAGCACTGTATCAGCAGGCCCACAGTTTTTATGGCCGGTATTGCTTTGTGTGTCTCTAATGCAGCTGACCTTGAGAATTTTTTTCTCTTGGTGACAACTCAAAGTAAGCACTCCCTGCTATTACAAATTTCAATTGTCGGCTGGGGAAGCTTTGCATCTATTGATGCTCCCCATTTCTCTGTGACTACTTGAATTAAGCATTTATTGATGCTTCCCATTCTTTAAGGGTTTAAGAACCAATACTATTATTCCACTAATCTCTCATTCTATCAAATAACCAATTCCTTTCATCTCTTTCTAAAATCTACTTTTGATATGGCTTGAACTCAAAATTTCTCATTTTGCTTTGGTATGTCACATTTATTACTTTCTCATAACATTTAAAAATTCACATTTTCTGTTTTTCTTTCTATTAACATTTCATGAACTATACTTTGAGCCAAATATTAAACAGTTTATCATAATATAGAACATTGTGTAACTCTCTGCAGCCTTTGCTTGAAGAGTTTTAGTTTGAGAAAGTTAGCTATAGTACTCAGTGGCAGCTCATTAAGTCTGTTTCACTATCATGTCTCATCACAGGCATTACAGCTTCAGGTGATGAACAGAATTCCCAAGTATCTTATAACTAACAATGACTGCTGGTAATATTTACTTACACATTAAAAGTGGATATAGCTTCTCTTACTTGTCTCTGTTCAACTTAAAATCCTAATCAAACATTCTGGCACTTTATCTTAATTGGTAAATATCAACAGCTTATAGTTGATTTTTTTTTACCTTCAAGGGTGTTTTCATAAATGAAGTGATACTATATCAACACCCCTAAAAAATATATATATATATAATTTCTGTGGCCTTTCAAAACAGTCCTAGGAAGAGTAAAGTTGTATGGAGTGAGAAAGGGAGTTTATTTCTTCCCTTTCTTCCACTGTTTGCTAAAATCTCTTTTACTCCATTTATCTCTTCTCTTTGATCCTTTACTGGCTGATGCCTTTCTTTGTTGCCAAACACCATGAAACACATCTTTTCTGGATGATGTATCTTAATATTTGCCCTTGAACCACTCTGGTTTCTATTTCTCTATTATGCTCCTTTTTCTGTTGTTTCTATATTTTTGCCATGTCTATTTTCTGTTTTTTCTTGATTATTTTTCCAACTGCTTACTTTATTCCTCATGAAAACCTCCAACTCACCTTTCACCATGTCCTGGCTAACAGTGTCTCTTTTGGGTACAGCCAGCTTTTCCAATTGTTCATTCACCCTTCACAGTTCATTCATTTCAGCTTTCAACTTTGTGTATTCACTCTCTCAAGTTCTCTCTTTCTTTCATCTGAACTAACTCAGCTCCTGTTTGGCACCCAGACTGACTTTTCATTCTCTGAACTCTCAATTCATCACTCAACCTTCCCTGTGTATCTTTCATCTTTCACAAATGTTTATTTATCTTGGACTCTACTATATCTTCAGATGTAAATCCTGCAAAATCTCTTGTGGGCAATAAGCTAGCCCACAACTTGGGCAACCCACCTTCCTCTGCCTCAGCCTTTGTTTACATTGTTAACGTTACTTTCTAATCATCCCCAGTTTCAACACTTTTCCCAAAAAACATAACTGATTATAAGGAGACAGTACTAAGTTCAGCTCAAACCCTGTAATATACCTTTAGGCAGTCTTGAAGTTTATTCATGGGAGCTCCAAACAGAGACTTCTGCTCAGCTGTGCAGCTGCAGTGTGTGTGTGTGTGTGTGTGTGTGTGTGCGTGTGTGTGTGTGTGTGTGTGTGTGTGTGTGTGTGTGCGTGTGTGTGCGTGTGTGTGTGTGTGTGTGTGTGTGTGTGTGTGTGTGTGTGTGTACAAATACAAAAACTCACTCTTGAGTAGCATGTTCTGGATGTCAGCAGCAGCACGTTCCAAGTTCCTGATGGTCTGGCTCTGTCCTTGTCCTCTTCCCCGGCCCCTGCCCTGCCCACGGCCTCGGTCACCCATAGCTGTTGGCCACTTGGGGAATCACACTGGAGACAAACAATACATAAGACAAGGTATACATAGGATAAGGTAAGCAAGGGACAAATAACATATGAGATGAAGTGTATGCGAGACACAATGTCTCACCAATAACGAACATTATATACGAGCACAACAACTAACAAATCACATAACCTAATCTTTCAGTAGGATAACTGTCCTTCACTAACTTTCATAGTGAGTAGAAGGAATTTGCATGGAGACATGAGAGAAAAATGAGAAAGAGAGAAAGAATAGAAGGTTCATGGTCTTTTTAAACCTTCCAAACTAGCAAAAATAACTATTTGAGCTAGAGCTGTCATATTATAGCTATGACATTTGTTCTACAATGGTACTTAAGCTAAGGTACCCTCTGTCCTACCCTTAACCTGTGGGTGCAGGAAATAGGCAGGGAATGAAGATCAACATAACATAAATAGTAGTAGAGTTTTCATCACAGCTTGTAGATTTATGAAATAGATAAATACATAGGGAACTTCTTATTACCTAACAACAACTAAATTGATATATGTCAACAACTGTGTGCATGTGTGTGTTTACTAGTTTTTACCTAGTTGTTGCATACAGATGGGTGGCTATACTTTTACTATCCTGTCTCTGTTATTCCCAAAATGTTACAACTTCTATCTCTTCTTTATCTAAAGCACTACAGGCTTTAACAGTTCTGTATGGAAATCTGTATTTCTTGACATCTCTCCTGCGTGAACCCTTCTTCAATTTCCTCTTGTGCCCCTTAGTGGTTCATTCATCATGCACTACCAAATCTTTTGTCATACTCGTCAATTCCTTCTATCAGTCTAAACATTGCAATCAAATCTCCTCTTATTCTTCTCTGTTTCAGGGACCTCAATGCTGTCCTCATAAAGGAGGTCTTTCAGACTTTGAACCATTTTTGTGGCAGCCCACTGGATCCTTTCTAGCTTTTTAATATCCTTCTTCAGATTCAGTGACCAGACCACTGTTGCATATTTCAGCCTTGGATGTATCAAAGTTACAATAATTTTCTTCATATCCTCATCAATGTATGAGAATGCCATTCTTATATTCTTTAAGTAGATTGTAAGTTCCCCCACAATTTTATTTATATACTTTCCTGGTGACATATCATCCATAACAATTACACTTAAACCTTTCTCTGTACTTCTTTTTTGGATGTTTTCTTCCCCCAACTTATAAAACTCCGACTGGTCTATTTTTGCTTTTCCCAAACTCCAACACACTGCATTTTCTAGCATTGAATTCCACTTTCCATTTCTACTCCATTTGTAGATCTTATTCAAGTCCTTTTGGAGCAAGTCACAATCCTCATTTTTCTTCACCTGTTTCAGGATCTTTGCATCATCAGCAAACAGGCTTGTGTAACTTTCTACCTCTTCAACTATATCGGTTCTCATCTCTGTCCCTCAGAAAATCCTCCATCCATGCTAGCAATCTTCCTCCTGTGCTGCCGCATTCTCTAAGTTTCCAATCAAGTCTTTTGTGTGGAACTTTATCAAGAGCCTTCTTCAGATCCAAATAAATACAGTTGGCCTATCCATATCTTTGTTGTATTATATTAATAAGTCTTGAATAAGAAGATATCAAGTACATGAACATCCCTTTAGAAAGCCAAACTGTTTATCACTTAACATATTACTGGTCTCAAGATACTCCATCCACTTGTCTTTAACTGCCCTTTGACATATGTCAGCCACTTCACTTGTCAATAATACAGGTCTATAATTCTTTGGATCCTCCCTCTGGCCCCTTTTGTATATTGGAGCTATGTTAGCTTTTCTCCAGTTTGTAGGGACTTTGCCTTCTCTCAGTGAGCAATTTATACTTTACTCAGCTCATCACTTCAGAACCCAGTTTGAGACACCATCCACTCCATGTGCCTTCCTTACATATAATTCATTCAACATTTTTTTCACCTCATCAACAGATATATCAGTTTCATCCAGGGTGTTGCCAACTATATTATTTGTCTCTTCTTGATGACTGAAATCATCCTCCCTGGTGAAGACTTTCTGAAAACTGTCATTCACAACTCAGCCATTTTTCAAGGTTTTCTGTATTTCAGTTCATTCACTTCCAACTTGGTTATTCCTTCTTTATTTCTTAATTTACTGTTTGCAAATTGGTGGGACAATTTTGGATGGTTTTTACATTTTTCCACAATGTCCTCATTGTTTCTATTTGCTTCCCTGCATAATCTGATGTAATCATATCTGGCATTTTTATATTCTTCCCACAGGTCTAGTCTTTTATTTATTCTCCATTTATTCCTCACTCGTTCCCTTTTACGTTTTGCCTCCATACACCGATCAAACCAACTGCTGCTCATTTCTCTCATTCACTCTCGGCACATGTTTTACCAAATCATTTTGAATTTTAAGGAATGAGTCCCATTTTTCATCAACCGTGCATGCTTTGTCAAGGATGCTCCAATCCATGTGTGTGTAAAATGATCTCATGGTAATATAATCCACCTTTTATAGTTCTTCCTTCTAATCTTGTGATCTTCTTCCCTTATACACCCTAAGTTTTCAGTCATTAACACTTCAATCATCACATGATCACTCTTTTCTTGGGGACAATTACAGGTGATACTTTCTATACTTTTGGGGTCTTTCATGAAAACCAGGTCCAGTCTAAATCTTGTGTCAGTTCCAATCCATTGGGTTGAAGTGTTTCTCACAGCTAGTTTTAACATTTCATGCAACACTTCCTTCAGTTGTCTACTCTTTCCAATTAATGGCACCCATAATGGTTACATTTTGCAATTATAGGTTCTTTCATGTCTTCCAAAGAATCTATTTGCATTTTTTTATGTTCTTCATTATTCCATGACCTTGTCTTTGGAGGTATATTACAGTGAAATTCCTTTTGGTATTTCCCTTAAGCTGAATGTCCACTTTAATCAATTTCATTTCATTCTTCCCTTAAATATAGACATATACATATATAGACCTTTCTTTGTTAAGGTCAGAACACCACCTCATTATTTGTTGATTCTTGACTTCTTCCAAACATTGTATCATCCATCCCCAATGTTCAAACTATATATGAATTTATCTAATTTCATCTCTACCAGTCCTACAATAACAGGCTCATTTCTATAAAGGAACTCATTTAAATGTCGTGATCAACCCATTTACATTAGCATACATCACTTTTAGTTTTTGCCTTCCTCTGCAATGGATTTTATATACCACTTGCTTATTTTCATATCCATCACTCTTTCCTGTGCCTCTGTTCTTTCCCGTTTATTTTTCCTTAGCTTTGGTCCACAATTAATTTACTTAAATGCTTTTTCCTCTTCATTAAGGTGTGTTTTTGTACTCTTCCTATCTTGCTAATTTACTACCCCCTGCTAACACTTCTTCAGCAACTACTTGTGACCTAAACTTTATTCTTAGTGGCCATGATTTCCCTTGCTCATGTTTTCCCAACCTCCGAAATTCCTCAACTTAATTTTCCAAGTTGCTGTCATCACTCTTAACTTCCTTTACTATAATATCTTTGTAAAACTGTTTCTCTCTACTCTTTTTTCTTTCATACCTATGTGGCAACTAATTTTCTCTCTTATCTCAGAAAATCAATCATTTTCATTTTCCTTAATTACTTTAACAAATTATTTTTGTGCCTTCTCTTCTAGTTGTTGATCTACAATGTCTCTAAAATTTTCCCGTATATACTACCTCTCTGCAATTTTTCTACTTGTCCAGTCTTCTTTGGATAAAGGTGAAGAAAGTTGTCAGTCTGGTATAAGTAATATAAAATGCATCAATGGATGCATTTTGATGCCTAGAACATGAAATGAGCACTTTTGTCTGTGGTGAACCATTAAGAAAAATTCCCTAGATCTAGCAAAAAACCCTGTAATTGATACATTACAATTAAACCAAATCTTTGTTAACACCTAACCTACTCTAACCTATTAATAACCCACAGATGCATTCATATGGTGTTTTTTAAGTTTGCTGACCTGAGGAGAGAAGCCTAGGGTAAAACTCTAAATAATTATAAATACCTAGTGAGTATTTTCCCAAGGAAAGTGTATATAAGAAAAGTGTCTTGGAATAATGTATACTTCCCACTGGTTTACTCCTTTTTTGTGTCTGTTGAACTGATAGCTTTCTCCACCCAAACCCTTTTTTTCCATCTTTTTGACTCATGTGTGTGTGTGTGTGTGTGTGTGTGTGTGTAAATAGTTGTATTTACCTAGATACTGGTGGAGAAGGCTGTTATTATTTGGACACTTTTCTTCTATACACTTTCCTTGGGAAATGATTAATTGAGAATTTATAATTATCTATAGTTTTACCCTAGGCCCCTCTCCTGTGGTCAGCAAACTATGATAAAAATGCATCAATGGATTCTCAATAGTTTAGAGTAGGTTAGGTTTTAGCATAGGTTTGGTTTAATTACAATGCATCAAAGGCTGTATATGTGAAAACAAATCTGCGGATTTCCTAAAAAATCTAGATTTTTTATTAGATCTAGGGAATTTTCATAATGGTTTCTCAGATGCAGGAATACTCACTTTGTGTTCTAGGTATCAACATACAACCATTGATGAATATTTCATTACTTAATACCTGACTGATGACTTCCTCATTTTTTAACTTTGTTGTACACAACTAAGTTATATACAACCTAGTTGTATATTACAAGGTTCAAGCAGGCTTCATAGTGACCTGTCTCCATATCTAATCATATCTAACTTTTCTTTGTGTGTGGAAGGGGGGCAGGATAAGCATGATACTGAGCCTTCTACTGTGAAAACAAAGTTACATATATTCTATTAATAGTCATTACATAATCATGTTATATTCTGCTGCCAATCAACGGTGAGCAGTTATTCAATAATTGTCTGTAATGATGAGGAATCTATTTTTATATTTCAGTCAGTCAATGTAGAGTAATTCAATCAACCTCCCCCCTCCCTCCCCCACACACTAAAAAATAAAATAAAAATAAAATAAATAAATAAATAAATAAATAAAAAATAAAGGATTTATATTTAACAACCCTTGGAATCCTATTATAAGACATTAATGTATATTCATTCAAGAAATACTATACATTCATCTCTCACTCATCACTATATTAGGGCGGCAGTCAGGCTAGAGTACTGTTACCACAGCTGTGTCTGGAGGGCAACACACATGCATTCCCCATCCTTGTAATTGATTCAGATAGGATGTCATTTTGTTAGTCCTTAATTAATAGAAGAAGGCAGCAAGGTCAAATGAGACCAGTAACAAAGCTGCAATATTCGCAATCCCACAGCAGCACCGAGAAAATAAACAAGGACAGGGACAACCAAGGATATTGTAAGAATCCTTGGGGACAACTGACCTCCGTGGCACAGCAAGTGACAACATACCAATCTAGGATGGAGCAAGCTGGCACTTTCTCTGCCTTTCACACTAGAGTGCCGAGGGTGTATTACACGGTAGGTACTACGCACAAGAGGAGTTACTCAGTATTAGCTAGAGATTTGTCGCGTTCCCACCTTTTGTTAGCTGCTGCTGGACGCGTACTTGTCTTGTCTCACCTCACCTACGTACTAGGGACAGAGCTGCCAACACGTACCACTTCCTGCCAGACCAAGCATTGCAGCAGTTGCGCTGCGTGGCGCTCTGCCTATGAGTAACCGGAATGGCTTTTTTTTTATTTTTTATTTTTTTTTATACAAAACAGCCTGAACACAACTAAGATAGATAAATGTGTTTCTAGTGCACACTCGTACACGCACATGCACGCAGGCCAACGCTGCCGCCTCTCTGTCTCAGTTGGCCTTGAGTTGGTACACACACGCTGTTGCCAGCTCTATATAATATCTTCATGCAATGTTTATTGAGCATCACTTACTGTACGAAGCCAAATCTACCATATCAATGAACATGAACGCATTAGCTAAAGTAAATGTAAAGGAGAGTGTTAAATCGAATAATGTAGTATTCAACAACATTTCCTGCGGGTGGAGGGGGAGCCGACGGGGGGCAGGCGGGGCCCGCGCTAGACAGGAGTGAGTCACGTCTGGGTTTGGGACAAAGTAACACCTGTTGCTTTGCAAATCATTATTATAGCAAGGGCGGGAAATGCTTCCGTCAAAACAGCTCAGTTTTATCTGCCGGAGTTACAATATGGGCATCTACATAGCCCTTTACGACATTGCGTATTACTGTGTCTTGAGACCTTCAGTCAGACCGATCCAGGCTTACGTCTTGATAGCTGGGGTAGAAAATCAATGCTGGAGCGGTGGTTAATAGAAATGTAAGAGACGCATAGCTATCAATGTGATATTTTTACAAGCCGAGATTAAAAATACCGTCTACATAATCATTTCAAGACACCATACCCATCATTGTACACGTACAGTGACTCTAGCTTAACAATTTGTTGCTGAGAGTTTGCAATTTGTATTACGGGCGCTTAAGGCGGCGTCACACTAGCACTTTTACCGTCGTTGTCGACGCTTTCCGTCGTCTTTTTACTGTTCCGTCAAGTTTTTCCGTCGTCATAATCAGACGAAACGCACCGTTTACCTGTAGCGTCGATTTTTAGTCAAATTAAGATCTACAGTTTTTAATTAATACTTTTAGAATAAAATTTATTTTCTGTCATTCAGAATAATGCTATTATCTTACCTAGGTAAAAATGTTATAAGTTGATATATATATATATATATATATATATATATATAT
>CM035199.1:9961755-9972323 GCA_020233015.1 Callinectes sapidus | reverse complement strand
CCGGTATGGACGCTTGATGAGATTTATGCTTGAGCAACATCACCATTCCGCGCCTCACCCTTCACCGCCAGTCCTCACCCCTCTCCCACCGTCCCTCCTCCCCCAACCCCACCCCGCCAAGCAGCAGTCGGAAATCTCCGTAGTAATGTGTGCCGTGAGATCTATGCCAAAAGATTTAGTGGAATATATAAATTTCCAAACTGTTATGGTGGGGGAGAGGGAGTGGGTGGGAGAGCTTCCGATGTTAAATTTCCTTGCATTTGCTTGTGCACGTCAGACGGAGGAATGGTAAATGGTCCAGCGAAGGATAAAGTTAGAGGGAACGTTTGGCGGCGGAGCGTCGAGGAAGGCTGCTATGAATGGAGGAACGTGTATCATGGCATAGGCAGGAAGCCGGAGACAGAGGAAGCATATTAGTACAATGAAAGAAAAATGGTTTCTAAGACTCGACCCAGCCACCAGAAAATAGTCTCCCCGTGTGGTTTTTATGAGTTAGCGAGTTGGTGAGTTTGAGAGTAAAGACAAAGGTGTCGAGGACGAAGAATGTCTGGCTTTAGCTGTAAAACTTGCGTCATCCCTTTGGATCTCTTGTTTCATTATCATTTTTCATTTCACACCGCCATCCTTCCTTACTGTTTTTCCTCCTCCTTCTCCTTCTTTCATTCACTCGTACCTTTGATCGAATGAAGCTGAAGGAAAATCTATGGATTCCGGCGTGAGGGAAATGTTAAGTGAGGAAATACGAGTATATTAGTGGAGCGAAGGAAGGAGGTGCGGGTGCCAAAGGAGTGGCGGCCTTGTCCAGTTCACCGGTGGTGGAAATTAACTTCGGGTCAGGAATCTATTGTGTGGGGCTGCCTTCCTTCCTGCCCTCTTTCTTCCTTCTTACAAAGTTAATTAGGACTTGAAGGTCTGCTGCCTGATTTAGTAGCGCTCGCACATTTTATCACCCGCACTCTCTCTCTCTCTCTCTCTCTCTCTCTCTCTCTCTCTCTCTCTCTCTCTCTCTCTCTCTCTCTCTCTCTCTTATACTACTGTTACTATTAATACTATTACTATTATTTGTTTATATTGTTATAATCACCACCGCCACCACAACCACTGTTACTATTACCTATCTACAACTACTACAACTACAACAACTAACACTTTTTTCCACTACAATAGCAACTACTACTACTACTATTACTACTACTACTACTACTACCATCATTCAATGTCTTCCTCTTTTGCCTACGGGTTTATGGTGATGTAAGCAACCAACATTATCCCTCCCTCCTCCTCCTCCTCCTCCCTCCCTCCCTCCCTCCTCCTCCTCCCTCCCTCCCTCCTCCTCCTCTTCTCTCCCTTCCTAACAGACGCGGATGACGCAAGACATGAAATATTTACTTCCCAGAGAGAGAGAGAGAGAGAGAGAGAGAGAGGCATTCACGTATTTTCCTTCCTGCTTTATTCAATTTCCTGATAATTATCTTTTTTTTATTTCCATCTTCACATTTTCACCACTCTCTTCCTTCCTTCCTTCCTTCTTTTATCTCTTCTGGTCTTCCTCTTCCTCTTCCTCTTCCTCTTCCTCTTACTTTCTTTGCTGATTTTTTGCTCCAATTGTCAACCAAATCATCATCTTTTTTCCTCTTTTTCTTCCTCTTTTTTCTATTTTATCGTGCTTTTTTTTTCTTTTTTTTAGCTTCTCTTTACTCAGTCTTATATTTTCATTACGTCTCCTTTTGCTTCTTCTTTTTTCTTCAATGGTATTTCATCTTTTACTTCTTTGTTTCCATCTTCTATCCATTTTCTTCATGTCAAACATCTTCTTCCTATTTGTTTTCTTTCTTTTCTTCTAATTCCTCTTTCTTTCCACAATCATTCCTTTCTTTCCTAGTTCCCTTGACATGATTTATCTTATTACGCTTTGTTCTTGTTATTGTTCTTGTTTCTGCTCCTCCTCCTCTTCCTTTTTCCTTCTCATCCTGCTCTTCTTTCATCTCTTCTTCTTCCTCCTCCTCCTGCTCCTCTTCCATCTCTTCTTCTTCCTCCTCCTCCTCCTCCTCTATGAATGAAATGGACTTAAGTGGTATTGAATTTTCTTTATCTGCAGCTAATTATGAACGCCAAAAAGCAAGCCAGAAATAGACGAAATGAGACTTGTGATGCATCTCTCTCTCTCTCTCTCTCTCTCTCTCTCTCTCTCTCTCTCTCTCTCTCTCTCTCTCTCTCTCTCTCTCTCTCTCTCTCTCTCTCTCTCTCTCTCTCTCTCTCTCTCTCTCTCTTGTATCATTCACTATTTTGTATTATTTAGAGGTGGAAATACTAACTTTATTTTCGCAACTTTCCTTTCGGTACGTATACATAAGTAGGTAATAATTACACTCTTATTTTGTTTTTACATTTACAAAGACAAGTATTTACAAACATTTTTTCAGTTATTAAAGTACTCCTTTCTCCTCTCCTCTCTCTCTCTCTCTCTCTCTCTCTCTCTCTCTCTCTCTCTCTCTCTCTCTCTCTCTCTCTCTCTCTCTCTCTCTCAACAAAGGATGCGTGATGAGTAAATACTAACGAAACTCAACAATAACACTGATGATTAAAATTAAAATATGAAAGTAATAACAGTGAGACAATGTACTCCGTAAAATAGATGTCCGTGTTACATTGCATTGGCTATCGACATGTGTCACTGTTGCTGCTCTGTACTTGATAGCTCACGTCACTGTCATCCTCTCTCTCTCTCTCTCTCTCTCTCTCTCTCTCTCTCTCTCTCTCTCTCTCTCTCTCTCTCTCTCTCTCAGCAGTCACCCCTGGAAAGAAAGGAGAGAAAACTGAAGCATTGCAAAACTGGGATGGATTTCACTACTGGGACATTTCTACCACGAATTTTGGGTGTAATTAGACGCTTTGACGGACATTAGCAAGGGTCTATGGAGGTGAGAAGATTAATGGCCAGTCTGTACGATTTTAATCCCTTCAGTACTACTGAAACACATTTCTACCACGAGTTTTGGGTGTGATTAGACGCTTTTACGGACATTAGCAAGGGTCTGTGGAGGTGAGAAGATTAATGACCAGAGTCTGTACTATTTTAATCCCCACGTGAGTTTGTGAAGCTGTAAAAAATGAATAATAAGCAGAATAAACTATTAAACTATCAGCAACGACTATTACTCAACTATGAAGATACCAATTAGCCAATATCTTAACAAGCCTTAACTACTGTACACTAATTACCCAGCAATAACTACTAAACTACTTCAAACTATCACTTCATTACCTAACAATAATGAATTAATGTCACCATAACACCTTAATTACTTCTAACTACCACAGCTAATCACTTTACCACACTAACAACCACAGTTCCTAATTACAACCTTAATTACGACAAAATGTTCACAATTAGTAACATAAGTAACAAAGCCACTTGCAACTTAACTAATATATACCAATTCACTCCAGGGAACCTTAAAATCATTATATTCACTTTATCAAATTGTTCAGTACTAACCTTCAAATCTCGAGTTGTGATAATGGCGGTGTTGAGGAGGCTGGCGGCACGTTTCCTTCCCCTATGACAATTGGTGGGGCACTGAAGTAAACCCTCTCCTTCCTGTTTCCTCTTCCCATTCGGAGATGTGAATGGCTAAATGCGCAGTAAGAGTCTATTTATTGTTATTTATTTGTTAACGTCCTGGAAATATGAATGAATGTGTAAAGTGAATGTTAATTTGGGTATTTTTTAATCTAGTGGGTTATAAAAGTGATGGAACGATGATTAATGAGATAAGGGATGATAGAAAAGGACAAATTATCAAGCCAGACATGACACAGTTCACTAACATTATCGAACACTGAACGAAACACACACACACACACACACACACATAGAGGAAGAATAAAGATAAATTAAAGTAAACCATCTTATATTTTTTCAGATTATCGAGAAATCAACACAAAACAAAGAAAAACAGAACAAAACGAAAAATAAAGAGAAAACAAGGTAAACCATCATACATTTTGTCTTAAATTATCGAAAATTGAATAAAAAACAAGGAAAAATAGAAAAAAAATGAAAAATAAACAGAAAAAACATATCTAGTAAACAAAAAAGATGCAAAACCTAGGAAAACAAAGAAAAACTGAAAAAAACCCGAAAAATAACGAAAAAAAAAAAAAACCGTCATAATTCTTTCCTCATATTATCAAACACTGAGCTAATTAAACGACACTTTGTTCTTGGCTCATTAATTCCTGTGTTATTGTCTTCTCTCCTTATTCTGTGTTTCGTAATAATGTTAATTCTTGTGTTCATAATAGAACAGAGGGGAGTAGCGAGTTCTAGAGCAAATTCTTTGTAAATTTTGATTGGGAGGTCCGTTGGGGTAGTGGCTGTTATATTTGAATTTTCTAGCTGTCTCCTTATTTGTCAATTATTTCCTTCCACACATTCACAGAATCCAGTGTATACATATATGATAATATAAAGTGGCAGAAAGACATCACTTGATGCTACAAGTGACTCAGGATTTCTCCTTAGCCAGGTTTTGAATCTACGCAAAAGCAGGGACTTTTGGAGATATTATCTTTTTTGGAGATATTTCATACTATACTGAAAAACAAATCACCATCGTGCTTTACAGATTCTAACCTAAGCTACACTACCATGCTTTACAGAGTTTAACCTAACCCAATGTAAATGTAACCTGAAAAGTAATTTTCCTATATTGAAGAGGGTAGAGATCAGCAGTGTGAAGCTTAGTTTAGGTTAGATTTTGATTAGAAGTTAGGTTACACTAGAGTATATAGAGCACAGTAGTGACTTATTTCCCCAAATGACATGAAAGATTTCATTTTCAACAGGTTTCACTTGGAGGTAGATAAAAAAAGAACCTGGCTTAAGAGATTCTGCATTACCTGTAGCATTGAGAGGGTTAGTGACATTTCTCTGCCACTTTATACCATCATATCATATGTATGCAATGGGTTTTGTGTAGGTGTAGAAGGTTAAGAATTGAAAATATGGAGGCATAGCAACAAATTTAATTAATTTCAATATATATATATATATATATATATATATATATATATATATATTAGGGGTGTGCAAAAAAAATCGATTCACATAAGAATCGCGATTCTCATTTACTATGATTCAAAATCGATTTAAAATGTTCCAAAATCGAGTTTATTTATTTTTTAATCCACTGGCTGTCGGCTTTTATTTTGAAACGACGCGGGAGTCGGGACGCAATGGAGGAGGAAAGAGAAATTCAACCAGCCCCGTCCTCGTTGAAGGCAAAGATTTGGACTCATTTTGGTTTTTACCAAAAGGATCCTTTACACACCTCTAGATTGAAGCAGAAATCATGAATCAAATCGTTTTGAATCGAAAATCAATTTTGAATCGAATCGTAGCCCCAAAAATCGGAATCAAATCGAATCGTGAGATAGTAGAAGATTCTCACCCCTAATATATATATTGCAGTTCCTTGGAATATGAAAAATTATTCCAGGGTTTCTTCCCAGGTGGAAAGATGGGGAATCACTGCCCTATTGGATCTCCTGCTATAAATCAACCTGACAAAAATAAAAAATTTCACCTTTGGTCCAAACTCAAGCTATCTACATAACAAATGTATTAATGTAGTCACTGGATTTGAAGGGAATAATGTAATACAAATCTTCATACTGCATATCCATTTATTTAATAGTATGGTTTAGTACTGACATGAAATTGGGAGATCCCCATCTCTACTTATCATAAGCCATCTCCACACCATACTGAGCAGCTGTCCTTCCTATCATTTGCTTGCTAGTTATTCAAGAGCATCATGTTATGACTCCTCTCTCTCTCTCTCTCTCTCTCTCTCTCACTATGAGCCAAAGGTATGATACAGATATCATTGTTAACCTACTTAACTGTATATATTCAAATTGCCAGAAAAAATTACTCAATCTATTTTTTCTATTGATCTATCAATACACTAGGTAAGATCTCTTTAAAGAAGGCAGCCACGAGAAGTCAGAAGACATCAACACATAACAAAATAGAAACATTTTACCCAGCATGGACATGTTGTTAATGCATCCTATAAAAGTCTTCGCAGTGTCTATGGTGACTGAAGTGACACGTATCATAAAGACTAAAGGCTAATTCGGACAGCAACAAATTTGTGATACCTCTACCCATACCCAAGGTCACTTATTTGCCTCTTTATGCATGGAATTCTCAACAAAATTATACATACATGCTTCAACACAAACATTCTATTGCAGCAGTCACACAGACAGGTAAATGTGTGAATATCTGAACACATGACAACAACAAAAATATCCACTAAATGCCTTGCTATTTAACTTTTTGAATATAATGCAGAAAACAAACCAAACCAACAGATGTCTTGTTTTAATAGTACATAAAGAAATACAATGCTAAGGCTTCTTTATGTAGTGAAATCAAATCATACCATGGTCTCAATGAAAGAATAAAAAGAAAACATACATATTTTTCTTTAACTGGAAATGTAAAAGCAAAGAAACAAAATCTCAATACTATTTAAATTTTCAGTTCCAGATTACTTACCCTTGCTAATCACCAATCACAAACATACCTGCATACAATGGGACACAAGATACCCAGCAGTGACAATTACTTCACACCACAACACGCACCTTCAGAGAAACACATCACTCACCCAGTCACAGTACATCAAGCTGAAATCAAGAAATGTACAGACTGAACAAGGATTATGTTGAGTTTCTTGGAGAGAAAACAGGCTTCTTCAGAATGGTTAGCAGCCTTGGAGGTAGCTATGGAGAATCTGAGATGTCCATGTCAACTGTTTCTCCCTTGTCCTTGCTGTCCTCCTCCTCCTTCTCCTTCTTTTTCCCCTTTTCCTCCTCTCCGTCGTATCCCAGCTGCTCCTCTTCGTCATAGTCCCGGGACACCTTGGAAGAACACAGAAGTTTCAGGAAGTGGCCTTACCATTTTCAAATATCATATAAGAAGCTTTTTGAAACATCAGAACACTTGCAACTCTACCATAGCAACACAAGGCCTATCACTAAACCACTAGTTGTCTGGTAATGGACAAATCCCACCCCACCTCATTTTCAGCGCTCAGTTTTTGGAGGTGGTTAAATTAATGGAGACATGTAACTGAAGGCTACACTTCAGTTTTGCATTTTTAACTTTATTTTTGTAAATCTTTCTTTGTAGGGCATACATATTTTTTTACAGCTCTTTTCGATGCAGAGAAACTTTTACTTTTCCTTCTCACAATTTGATTTCTTATATAAATGACGTTGCAAGCGCATATTTCGTTCTATTTCTCTTTTGCATTCTGTAATGCCAACAAATCTTGATGCCTTGTCCAGGTGTGACAGGACCAGGTCACTGGTCCACCCTGGTAATGCCTGCACTCAGTTGGCTGCTGGCCATGCCCCCTGTGAGGGTGGAGGAATTAAGCCAAGAAGTACAAAGAATACCTTACATGTGAAAGAGATGTGCTTTGAGTGGTATCATTTCATGAAAGGACTGTAGAAATTAATTTCCAGGGAAAAGAAAAAATGGTACATGAAAAACAATGCATGTGATACATAAGAGTCATATTGCTTGAGGGAAGGCATATGGAATGGTGATGATAGATGTGGAACAAGTGAACTAACAGGAAGGTTAACTTTAGGTAAAATGAAAAGAAAAATCAGCATAAAACTAACACTGTGTATAAGAGAAAGAAAATGAAGAAGAATGACTGAAAAGACTAATGGTAGGAAGGAAAATATACAATGAAGTAAACAGTTCAGTGTTCGACATGTTAGCAGGGGACTAGAACATCCTACGGAACAGCATTTGTTACCTGCACTGACATAAGGTTGTGAAACATGGACAGCAAGTGAAGGAGATTTGTCAAGGATTAGGGCAGTAGAGATGTCCTTCCTCGCAAAAGCTGTGGATTTAGGAGAAATGAAGGTTATAGAAATAACTGTATGGAAGAGTAGGTCTTGAGAGTGAACTGTGGACTTACCCAAAATGAATACAGATGAACAGTAAGAAGATGGAAAGATCCAGAAATTGAATGAAGATGAACTACTTCTGAGTGAAAATGAAGTATAAAATGAGGGGAAAAGACCTCTTCAGACACGAGACTGAAGCTGCATGCCAAAACAGCTGAGGCACAGAAGCTGAATGGAACAAAGTCTTGCAAAGATAATATACTTCTGGTACTTCAACCATAGCAATCCTTTACAACAGCTCCCACTGGTGATAACGGTGATAAAAATATACAAATTAAAGAAATGCACAAAATTTTTGGAGTCTGCTCTCCCCAAAAAATTCAGATAAAATTCTACTGAAGAAAAGTATTCCCTATGCACTACTATCTTCTTAGTATTCTGTCTGTTAAAAATGCACATTCCCAACACCCAAAATGTGGTTGTTAGTCATGTGTGTATCATCAACAACTAAGACATGTGGTTACAATCTATGTCTACACTTAAAGTGGGTTAGAGAGTCCATTAACACCTACAATTTTCTGTACCTTTGATTCTTTTTTCTTTTCTTCTTTCTCTTTCTTGTCCTTCTTCTTATCTTTCTTTTCTTTGTCTCTGTCACGTTCCTTATCCTTCTGCTTGTCCTTGTCCCGATCCTTGCCATCCCGACTCCGGCTGCGGTCCCGGTGAGAGTCTTTCCTGCGGACAAGTAACCATTGCGGTAAGTCTCTTCTTCATCACATACTGGCTTGACATTATATACTGTCTTCAAGACATTGTATTTACATTCTAATGTACATTTCTCCCTCTGATACAAAAAAACAATTTACCCAACTATATATCACTACATTTACATAACTGTCTACACTGTGGTAACCTAATAAACAAGAACATGTGACACAGAGCAGGCTTTCAAGTCATACTTTGAAGAATGCCCTAGTGCACCACCAGCTTGTCATGGATACCAGGCAGCTAAATGGTTCATCAGTACCTCAGTGTCATCACCATAACAGTAGTAGGAACCTTTATAAGGATCAGTAAAAATTTCTGATAATTTTGTAATTATACATACTAATCACTAATCCAACTGTAGGGGAAAATGTTAAGGAATGAGCTTAAAATGTGGTGGATCTCTAGAGGGGTTTCCACAGAATTCTTATAATCCTGTAATAATCTTGAAATCATGCATAGTTGTTAACCATACTGTAGGAAAAACATTGTCATACACCTAATATAAAAATTTACTAAACATTTTTCAGCTTGATACTACTGTAACTACAGCTTCAGTTTCCATGGAGTTTACTTCCTTTAGCTGCATGTGCCTCCCAGCTGCGTGGGAAAAAAGTTTTGCAGAGATAATACACTTGTGGTACTTCAACCATGGCAAACAGTCCTTTATAGGAGCCTCCACTGGGATAACACTGATATAAGTATACAAATTAAAGAAATACACTAAATTTATGGAATCTGCTCTCCAAAAAAGGTTCATATGAAACTCTACTGAAGACCTCATAATGAAGCTGGTATTCATACACATTCTATTCATATCAACTAATGTCTTGTTTAAGTTTGATGAGGTAGAGTAGAACAGAACTGATACAGCAATGTTTCTGAATAACATATACTCATAGAAAATAACAAAACCAGCACCTGCACAGCTATGAAAAAAAAAAAAAAAAAAAAAAAAAAAAAAAAAAAAAAAAAACAGTAGTACGTACAGTACACACTTTGAGCATCAGGGTATAGGCCAAAACACTTCAATAACAAACAAATATAACTTTACTGATAAAAGCTTCAGCCTGTACTTTTTGGAATTTCACTACTTGATTCTTGACTATGCTGTTTCATTTTACTTCAATGATACAGAAATAAGGAAAAGACCTAACATTGTCACTTGTATATTTTCAAACAACTTGCAGAATTTTCCTCTAATTGTAGTCTCACAAATATTCCACAGCTATTCATCTATCTTTTGAAAAGTCTTTTGAAGTTAAATCACCAGAAACTTTGATCTGAATCTATCTATACACAAAGTAAAGGAGCATAAAACTTACTTTTTACTGGAATCCTTATCTTTGGTCTTCCCTGATCTGGGAAAGAGAAAAAAGTTACCTAACCAACATCTTTATATTTACACCAGAGTTGTGAAGGTGTTCAATTGCAGCATTGTAAACTAACACTGACCCACCAGGACCTGTCTCAATGCCCTGATAAAAAAGATAGATAAAAGTGCATAATTACTAGCTAATATCTAAGGCGTTAATTCCCAATCAGGAGATCAACCACCCCTAAAGTAAATTAACAATTCAGAAGAGATAACTAAACATTAAGTAACAACACAAAAAAACAAGAGTTTGGAGCCACAATCTAAAATAACATACAAGTTCTTCTCTACAACACTTCTCTGTGAAACTTCCATTTTGCATAATGCAGCACTGACAGTGTGGTATCCACCTCACATAATTTATACACAACTACAATGTGTGATTGAAGAAGTTTGAGAGAAATTTCAAATGCAAAAAAGAGTTGGTGCTTCAAGGTGAAAAATTAGTGTCATGTGGTTAAGATTTTAAATGCAGCTATTC
>CM035199.1:9941755-9956755 GCA_020233015.1 Callinectes sapidus | reverse complement strand
TCTTTGTACAAGGGCAGATATGTTAGTTGTTACCTTGATCTAGAGCGGGATCTCTTCTCTTTGGTTGATGAATCTAGGAATGACATGACTGGATCTATAGCAGAGGCAATGAAGTTCTGTGCCTCCTTTACTCTCCTCATGGCCTCCTCAATCTCCCGCTGGGCTGCCTCATTGCTCTTGGTCTGTGGCTTCACAATGGCCACAGAGGAGTGGTTTACCCTGGGAAGAAGTGACCAAGATATGTGCAGATAAAAAAAAGTAAATGAACATATATATCTCATTGTATACCAGCTAAATGTCTCCTGCAGCAGAATCCACATATTATATAGACACATTTAAAAACAAAGAATATAAGATTATCTCAGAGTAATTAATTATTTCAACACAATATTTGCATTCTTTGGATTCCCATTACCTCCACCATTGTCAGAGATCCAATTTATGACCTTGAGTAACATTATATGAAATAAATTGTAGTTATAAAAGTATAAAAATAAAAACAATACAATTCCAGCAATGACCAGCAGAGTCTATTGTAAATCCTTAGACTGTTTATGGGTACTCCTTGAGGTAGAAAAAAAAATTGGTATGATACAAGTTTAGAGAATGATCTACAAAACCATAACAATGCAAGCAGAGAAGACTGACCTCATATGTAATTAGACCTTTGCTGATTGTTAGTCTAGGTTTATACAAATAACAAATGCCAAACTATCAACTATCAACAGACATCAAAAGATTTAGACTCCTGGCTAAGGACAACAAATTAGAAGGGAAAAAAAGATAATTGAATTTGATGGATAAATATTCTAAAAGGGTTCAAGTTATACAAAGGAGAATGTATACATCAAAGCAGGCAGACCTCGAGACAGAAGGTAAAAATACTCAGAGGAGAATAATTCACACACAAAAAATTGCTTTTGTTTCCACCCTGTCTATGAGAGCAATGTAAAGAAAAGCCAGTATAAGCATCTCCCTGCTCACTTGATCTGCTTTCCCATGTGCTCCAGATGGTGCAACTTGAGGGCAGGGATAATGGAAGGCTGCTCAGAGTACTCCACCAAGGCATTTCTCGACCCATTGTTCTCCACCCCAAGACGTGCATATCGCACCTCCCCAGCCTTTGATGCCAACTCCAGTAGCTGGTCTGTGGTGATCTGAGAAGACATGGAAAAGAATGAGATGAGAACATAAGGAAATAAGGAAGGCTGCAACAAACCACCAAGCTTACATGTGGCAGGTCCTATATCAAACACATCTACTTTACCACTTTTCACTTGGCCATTAATTTATCTAATCTTTTAAGGCTCCATAATAACTCAGCACTTAATAACCTGACTATTGTGTCCATTTGAAAAGATGTTTAAAGCTGTTATTCACTCCTTTACATTTCATTCATCCACCACTATGTATATCTGAAAACCAATCACTCATATTCTCTCTCTCTCTTCTATGTCTAACCATTTAAAGATCTCCTTTATATCTTCACTTAACCTATACACTCTTATAAATGTAACTGTGGATTCTGAGGTGTAAAAATTAAAATATAATAATGTGTAGTATGAGTAAAGAGTATCCCTGACCCAGCCCAAGTTTTTCCTTACCATCTTTACACATATAATAATGTACTACCTATGTGATAAAGCAATTACCTCAACACAAAAGCCATCTAGTCACTTACACTGGGATCCAGGTTATCAAAGACAATGGTGCGGCGGATGTCATTGATCTTGTGGGACTCTGTGGTGGCTGGCAGAGGAGGGTAATCTGGAAGGTCATTCTCTGCAAGGTGAGGGTCAGTTGTCCTCAACACAATGCCCTCAATCTGTGCAGCCAAAAAAGACTTACATGTTAGTATTTGTTATCCCATCCACTCAATTCATTTGACTTATATAATGGAAAACCATGAACAGCTTTGAACTTCACTGGATTACTGGTCATATCTTGTGGGAAAAAAAATTACACCCATATCTACTTTTAGGAAAATCCCACATCAACTACAAATGAGCATCACAAAAAACAAAGGGGAATATCAACAGGTGTGACTTCTCATAATCTGTTCCTACATGCATTACACTATTATACCAAATAGAATTCAAATGAAATGAAATTTTCCTATAATCTCCATAGACATTAACCCTTTCAGCACCAGATGATGTACCAGATATCCACAAAAAACTTACCGTTCAGCATCATGGGACGTATTTCATATCCACAATAAAATACAGTCAAATATTTGTCATAAATCATGAAATGGAACCTCACACTTCTTGTGCGTTGAATCCATACATACAGACTCATCACACTCACCGAGGGGACCACAACTTCCCAATCGCTTCTAGTGAGTAGTGAGAGAAATAAAACAAAGCAAGTGGAGGCGGGTTGCTTTAAATTGGGCTTAGAGGTGTCCTTGTTTGAAAGTTTGTGAGTCTTTCCTTGGGCTTAGTGTGATACCTTTGTATATCATTGTGTAGTCAAAGATTTGAAAAAAGAAAAAAATGAAAAAAATTAAAACTATAGGTCTAATACCCTCAGTGCTAAAACACTTTTTGAATGTTGCATCGTGATAAATTCAATTTTCAGCTATATTCCACTCACACTCAATGCCTTTTTTCAACATTTTTTTCTATTATGAATACCATTGGACAAAATTAAGCTTTTAGCTAAACAGAAAAACTAAAATGAGTGACATATTGTAAAAAATAAGGAAGCATCAACTATCTGAATAAAACTTTTACCATCTGAAAATAATAGTGCACCAGACCCTTGGTGCTCAATGTGAGATTATCAAAAATTGGTTGGCACTGATAGGGTTAAATTCACTGTGGTTAAGCCTTTAACTCAAACATGAACATGCCAGTAAGAAAATAAATAAAGCAGCTTTAAATAGATGATAAACAAGACAAAACAAAGTATGGTCAATAAAACAAACATTAGAGTAAAAAACAAGTACGTAAAATGCACACACACAAAAAAATGCGCAGGTTAAAATTCAGAACCAAAATTAAACATCAAAGAAGATTAAAAAATAACAACAAATATGTAAATAAAAACACCATGAAATAAACGAGAGAAGAAAAAGAGAAAATCCTCTCCAGTGAACTAAAGTTAATGATGGAGGGAAAACCCATAACCTCATATAATTCATTGAGGGAAATGTTAGTGTTAGCTACTACCAGCCACCCCAGCCACCTCCACCCATCTCACCTGGTTAGTGAGGTGCGGCGGCCACTTGGTCTCTGGCCCAATGCCTGGAATAGTTCCCCCGGTGCCCAGGATCTCCATGGCGCGCTGCTCATCAGGCATGTCTCCCAGGGTGAAGGGGATGATGATAAGGGCCCGGTCAATGAAGACAGTGTTGGTGAGGTGCTGCGCCACAGACACTGAGTCCCGGTCATGGAACTTGAGAAAACAAATACGAGACTGGACTGGTATGGCAACATCGCGACTGCAAAATAACAGTTATTATAGAAATGCTGTCAGTTTCTGGTATCAGTAAGGGTTATGACTTTTCTTTTCTTTTTTTTTAAGTGTAAATTTGATTGAACTGTCATCTTGTATTCTTGCCACAACTTGAGAGAGAGAGAGAGAGAGAGAGAGAGAGAGAGAGAGAGAGAGAGAGAGAGAGAGAGAGAGAGAGAGAGAGAGAGAGAGAGAGAGAGAGATTTTGTACTTAACCTATAAGATTAAGTACAAAATCTTGGCTAGTTAGTTTTACAATTTTTTGAAATATTTTACTTTTAAATATGCTTAAGGCATGAATCAAATCTACTTTTACCTGAAATACAAAATATTTTAACGGGATAGAGACAAAATTATGATATCTAATTCTCTTCATCTATCTAACTCTTTGTTCTCAAATTAATAGTTCTCCACTTCCTTTTATAATATCCCTTCATTTCTTCACAGTCATACCATTTCAAAATTGTACTATATGTGTTTCACATGACTCTTTGCCTGTCTACAAACTTACCAAACCTAATTACAGAGTGAGTAGTAAATTTGCTGTTGGTACAATTTTTAAACCTTATGAATACTTGACAAAATCAGTTTTATACCAGGATACTTAAATCATCTTTAGGAGATCCTAATAAAAACTTTTAATTACCAGGAACACAGCCTTAGTATTCTTCAAATGTTTGTGTAGTGTGTGTGTGTGTAGCTTAGGTCAAACTACTCTGTACTGAGCCTTTAGTTTAGTGTGTTCTTGAACTTGGAGATATCACAAAGCAGTGATGGCAAGTGTTGTAGTATATGCAGGTACCTCTTTTTTTATGCAATCTTTGTTTTCCCATTTTTTTATTTACATAAGGTCGAAAATCCCCAAAAAACTTTTAATTTACATTTCTTTTCACTTTTACACGATACTTCATTGAGTTCCCCACTGATGTCTCACACGAGTTCTTTTACGCCATCCAAACAACAACAGTTACACAAACACATGTGCTTCCAACATACGTGTATATATATATATATATATATATATATATATATATATATACTCAATTAGGAATGTACGCAATCTATTGGCCCTTTATTAGGATGAGTTCCTCTCTTCACAAATGACAAATGTTTACCAACATAGTCAGGTGAGTCAGAGCCAACACCATCTACGACCATGTCACTCACTAAACATTTGTCATCCATGGTGATTACCCATTCATCCACGGATGCACGTGACTCAGCACCCATAAATTCATAATGGAAGGTCACTGCAGTGGCTGCAACTTCAAATTGCTATAGTTTTATCATTGTTACTCTGGCAAATCAAGAAATCTATTTGATTCAAGTGTCCATCACAACATACTTTTGATTGAAAAGAAATGTCATACATGTGGAAAATCTGCTGCACTGGACTTTAATACAAAAAAAAGTGGCATTGTCAAGATAGGTTGCTACAATATCAAAGTAGCAAAGTGCTCCTTTTCACAAAGTGTCTTTCACAATACATTTTTGAAAAACATGCACCTAGACATCAAAAGGTGCTGATTTTTGCAAATGGGACTATTGTAATATCTGTTGAAAGACTTACAACTTTCAGAGCTTTTTCAGAAACTGAATATACATAGCTGACTGTGAATCATTCACTGAATTTTGTTGATCCCAACACTTTCGGAAGACCACTGAAAGACTGTAACATGAAGCAAAAGGTATAGTACCACTTTATGGTAGAAGAAACACTTTGCAGGATATTTAGCAAGGTCCATGTTTATCATGACACACAAAAATGGGAACAAACATTTCCTCACTTTTCCTGAAGCAGCTGCTGCACTGTATAATCCAGCACCACCCATGCAGTAATACCACCCATCTTCGATACTGCACTCCTACACCTCTTACCCTTCTGGTAAATGTTAATATATACCGGACTATAAGACGACCCCCAATTTGTGAGGGAAAAATTTAGGGTTTGAGTAATTTCCAGTGTATAAGAGTCCCCTTAATGGTGGGGGGAGCCCACATGGTTGGCTAAGGGTAAGGGATTCCATCACTGATCTGCAATATGAGGGGCTTGCTTGCCAGTTGGTTCCCTCACGTGAGTACGTTGTTACCAAGGCAAAACTTGTCTTTGTTCTGTACAACTTCAGGTGTTTCTGAACTCCAAAATGACAGGAAAATGGGCATGGTTTCTGTTAGTCTAATTGACAACAGATTATTATCATGTTGTGGTTGAAATCAGCCAATTCAGGTGTGGGGTGAGGGTGTCACCACATTCCCCCACTGATGCCACTTCACCATAAATCACAGGCTTGCCTTATTCTCCAGCCCCATTTCATCTCCTTTACCCCCTGTCTCTGTGTGTCTTTATGTTTCTACATAAATTGGTTCATTACTGAATTCTAAGTTTTGTTCCATATCACCGATGAAGTAAAAATACGGCATGTTTTATGCATACGGGTCTGCTCCCATCCTAAACATGGCATATGAGGAGAGAAGTGCAACCTGACCAACACACCTCACTTGACCTGCCAAACTTTACAGAAAACACGCCTTGATAGTGTTTACAATTGCCAGCGTGATTGCCGCTTAAACAATGACCCCACCAGTAAACATAGACATTGCCAGAGAGGAGCTGCCTGCTAAGCCAATAAATGGTGTACATGCATACATACATTATATATATATATATATATATATGTGTGTGTGTGTGTGTGTGTGTGTGTATTTACCTAGTTGTATTATACAGGGCTCGAGCAGGGCTCATATTGTCCTGTCTCCATATCTATATATATCCAACATTTCCTTAAATTTCTGCACACTTGCTGCTGTAACAATCTCTTCACTTAATCCATTCCAAACATCCACAGTTCTATGCGGAAAGCTGTACTTTTTAATATCTCTCAAACATTGTCTTTTTCTGATCCTCTTTGAATGCCCTCTCATCCTTCCACCATCATCTTCCTTTAGTACCACCAGATCCTGTTTGTCAATCTTGTCAATGCGGTTTACTATTTTATACATCATTATTAGATCTCCTCTTTCTCGTCTGGCTTATATGGTAGGCAGTTCCATTTCCTTCAACCTCTCCTCATATGTTAAATCTTTCAGCTCCGGTACCACCTTTGTGGCTGCCCTCTGAACCCTTTCTATCTTCATTACATCTTTCTTTTTACGTGGAGACCACACAGCTGCTGCATACTCTAACCTGGGACGTATCATAGTGGCCATAATTTTTTCATCATATTGTTATCCCTATAATGGAATGCCACCCTGATATTCGTTAACATTCTGTGTGTCGAGCCACATATCCCATTTATCTGTCGTTCTGGGGTCAGGGAATCCTGTACAATCACTCCCAAGTCCTTCTCTTCCCTGCTCTTCATTATCACTTCCTCTCCCATTTTATACTCCCATGTTGGTCTGTTCTTACTCTTTCCCATTTCCATCACATGACACTTCTTTGCATTAAATTCTAGTTTCCATCTCTTGCTCCACTCATGTATCTTGTCAATATCTCTCTGTAGCTCCATACAGTCTGCTTGGCTCTTTATTACTCTTAACAATTTAGCATCATCCACAAACAGATTTATTTAACTGTTTAAGCCTTCTTGCATGTCATTTATGTATATCTGGAACATAATGAGTGCTAACATCGACCCTTGTGGTACTCCGCTTGTGACACCACTCCAGCTTGTATAGTTGTCTCTGATTACTGTCCTCATTTCTCTATCCTTTAGATAGTCTCCCATCCATTTTAATAGTTTCCCTTTCAGTCCTCCTGTATGTTCCAATTCCACAGTAGCCTTTTGTGTGGAACTTCATCAAATGCCTTTTTGATGTCCAAGTACACAGTATCCACCCACCCATCTCTATTATCAACAACATCTATTACTCTTGTGTAAAAACTGAGATTTGTAACACATGACCTTCCTTTCCTGAAGCCATATTGGTTGTTTGTTACAATTTTATTTTCTTCCAGATATTTCATCCACTGCACCTTTATTATTACTTCACACATCTTGCTTACAACACTAGTTAGAGATACTGGTCTATAGTTAAGTGGCTCAGTCTTCAATCTTCTTTCCTCCCTTGTATATTGGTATTATGTTAGCTCTTTTCCGCTCTTTTCTGGCATCCAGCTTCTCAAACAATTTATCAATTTCTTGCCTTTGCACCGAAACTTCCTGCATCCCCCTCTGTATGTATGTATGGCTCTGTAAATTCCATTTCTACACTGAACACAGACCTGAAACTCTCATTCATGAGTTCAATCATCTCTTCTGCTGTTTGATATACCCTTCCTTCCTTTGTTAACGTGTCAATGGTCTCCTTGCTTGTCATTTTGCCATTGATATATCTACAAAATAGCTTGGGTTCTTTTTCACATTTTTCCACTACATCCTTTTCAAACACCCTCTCCTCTTCTCTTCTTATTCTGATGTATTCATTTCTTGTTTCCTTATACTGCTCTCTGTGAATTTTATTTCTTTAGTTTCTTCCAAGCCTTATCCCTTATCTTTTTAGCCTCTGCACATCTGGCATTATACCAAACTTGTTTGCTCTTCCTTACTTTCTATAATGGTACATACCTCTGTATACCTTCATTGTATTTTATCAAGAATGCTTCATATTTCTCTTATATGTGAGTGTGTGTGTGTGTGTGTGTGTGTGTGTGTGAGAGTATACACACACAGTAAACGACATACATGTGTGTGTGCCTGCAAAATCAATGTCAATGTAAAGTGGCTTAATGTTCACCATAGGGTTATTTGTTTGTATTTTATTACCAGTGTATAAGACAAACCCTTGATTTAAGAGTCTCAAGATTGGCAAAAAACTCGTCTTATACTCTGGTATATACGGTAAGTATTATTCCAGTAGCCATCGGCAGTCTATTATGGATTTGTTACTGCTCACAGGGATGAGGCCTCACCATTAGCTTAGGGTTGGGGAGGTTACTTTAAGTTGCATTACAATAAGTTAGTTCAAATTAGTAGTCCATTACGAATTCATAACTGATCACATGGGGGACAGAGTGCTTCCACTCACGCTAGGTAAGGTAGAGTAGAGTAGGGTATGATAGGATAGAGTAGGGAAGGGTTTTGTTTGGTTTGTATTAAGGGTTAGATTTAGTTAGTTTAGTAATTATGCAGAGGCAGAGCACTACCCCAATAGCAAAGTATGATAAGGTATGGAGGGTTGGGCTGAATTGGATTGGTTTGGTTAGGTTAGATTTTAATTCATTTAGGAGTTTTTCTTAAAATTTTGCCTCTTGGTGTAGTTGTAACAATATACTCTCAAGAATGTTTGGGTAGCTGGGGAACACGGTCATATTAATCCTTTCTGCACACATTTATCACCTTATCATACAGATGGCAATCTTTTGCTCCTAAAGTTCCAAACATTTTTACCTCTGTATGACGCCCACTAAAGGAGCTCTCAAAATGAATCAACAAATGGAACACAACCTGCCTGAGGAGGGTGACCTCCAACAGCAGCCCCTAGTATGTACCTATGACTGCTGAGTTCATAATATAAACCAGAGAGCCTAAATGCTCAACAAGACCAGTGGGGAGGCAAGCAGAGCAGCAGGGAGGCAAGCAGACCAGCAATAGAGCATGCAGTGGTCACTAACATGGTTGGGTACAAGCGAATATCCTCAATCTTTCCGATGAAGCCAAACAGAGTCGACATCTGGTCCTTGGTAGCTTGAGGTGCAATATTGGATATCTGCACTATCCTCGTCTTGGACTTCATGGTTGTGGTAGAAGAAATAACAAAACCACACGATAATACGAGGCCAGCGTCCGCGCGTGGCGGCGGTGGCGGCAGCTTGTCAACACACCGCACTAGCCGAATCCAGTCCAGTGGAAAATATGACCACCTCGACAAAATACTAATTACTGTAATTCCATATGATACTAAAATATTTTGTTATCCTTTGATATGATATAATTAAAATATATCAACCAGAACACTATATTACGGAACGACTGTAATGAGGTATTGTTATTATCACCAACACGAGAGGCAGAGGGGGGGAAAGGAGGGAGGGGACAGATGCAGGCCTTTCTCATAGTAAATGGTGATTCCACAGGCTCATGAGAAGAAACTGGTCTGTTCTCATCCACTACCCACACCTCAAACTAAAATCTCTCTCTCTCTCTCTCTCTCTCTCTCTCTCTCTCTCTCTCTCTCTCTCTCTCTCTCTCTCTCTCTCTCTCTCTCTCTCTCTCTCTCTCATGCCTCGGTTTGAAATTCTTCACAATGATGTTTCCTATACCCTAACTGGCCGACAACCTCGGAAGGCTTAAGGACTTATCTCTTTAAGATTTCTGATCGGGAAAGGGAAAACTTGGTAGTGTTCAATGCTCCCAAAACTCAATTCCATCTACGAACGCGACAAAACTTCCAGACAATATTATCCCCTCTTTTTTTTAGGACACTGAACTGTCTCGCTTTTCTACAATGAATATCCTCGATCTGTCCTTTACCTATAACCTAAACTGTAAACTACATAAATCGCGTTTTTTGCTAAAACAGCTTTTATGAAGTTGGTCGTTCTGTTGGGTCTCCGCTATTTTTTTATTATTATTAATTTTTTTTTTCCCAACTGCTAACTCTTTACAAGGACCTTATTCACCCATGTATAGGGTACTCTCCACATGTAAGGGAGGTTTCACTCACGCAGTTTTATCTTGTAGGGTGGAATCAAAAGCTTTTCGTCTTAACTCTTCTCCTTTGACTGACTGTCTTCAGCTTCTGTTTCACCGCTGCAAACTTGCATCTCTTGCTATCTTCTATCACTATTTTCATGTCCACTGCTCTTCTGACAATGATGACGCCTCCTTTGAATTCAAGGGTTTCATTGCTTTCATATAACTGAGTTCATATTATAAGATGAGCATCATCATATTTCAGAAATTTGCTTTCAAGAATCCCTGAGGATGCACATAATGTAATAAAAGAACATATTAGATGAACAAGTACAAAAATCTAATGGATGACATTAAATATACATAGATGTATTATATTTTATGGCCCATGCAAAAACAGTAAACTTTACATCACATCTTTAACAAATACAAAAGGTAGGCAGTAGTTACCAAGCAGAGTAGCTAGAAACTTGCCAAAGTATCAATCTTCGTAAAAACGTACTGTAGGAGCAGTAAGACACGTACAAACCTTTTTATCTAACGAGTACTGCGGTGAATAAAATGCATCCAGTAAGAAACGTAATTTTCACCAAACCGGTGCTTGTGCACTTCGTTGTAGAAACCAAGTAAATAAATTCCTAAATGAAAGAAAAATCAAATAAACTCAAACAAGAAGAAGTAACAACAATCAACGAGCTTACTTATTCCTTATAAAAGAAACATTCAGAGTTACTATTTGCATGTATATGAAAAAAAGATGAAGTTTGCTGTAATCTCCTTCCTTTTGTCTGGACTTCCTAATTACTTAACAGTCACAGGGGCCGTCACCACCTCCTTCACGACCTTTCCTAATTTCTCAGTCTCCTTCTTTGGCTCGGGCTTTTCTAAACTCACAGTCGTTTTCTTAAGTTCGGTCCGGCTCCCTGTCGGGTTATTCTTCTTTTTCAACAACTTTTTTTTCTTAATCCTTATACGTTTTGGCTTTTTGGGTGATTTCCCTCTCCTCCTCCTCATCTTCCTCCTCCTCCTCGTCCTCCTCCTTCTCTGCTTTCTCTTCTCACCCATCTTTCTCCCTGCTCTGAGCTTTCCTTTAGCACCAGGAGGTATGTATTGCGAGGAGACATCAACATAGCTGCCATTCTGTGACACGACACCTTGGATATCGACAGATGTATTTTGGGAAGCTTCTCTCCCTCTCTTGCCGTAAGATACATACCCTCCTTTACCATGCATTGCCAGAGCCGCCTCAGAACTTGTCTCATTGGTGATTTCACCCTGCAGATTGAAAGCTATGTTTTTGTCCACCACTTTCTTGGCGCCTTTGGTAGCAACGTGATTCTTTCTTATATTTGGGCCTGAAGAAGCTTGTGCCTTTATGTCTGTCTGGATGTTGCCTTCAATATTCAGCGACACATTTCGGGTTTCGTTTCCGGTAATTCCCACACCGCTAGCTGCATCCTCCAGGATTTCCAATCTCTGTGACGCAAACTGTGCATCACCAATGACTGCCTGAAAAATGAATAATTGAATGGAATAAATGTTTCTTTATCTCAGAATTAAATTATAACTTAATACAATAGTAGCTGAAACTAAAGCAAATCAATAAAGTCCATCAATAATGATGATGATTATTGGTAACAACAATGATAATGATAATGATGATAGCAATAATGATAATAATAATAATAATAATAATAATAATAATAATAATAATAATAATAATAATAATAATAATAATAATGATAATAACAATAATAATAATAATAATAATAATAATAATAATAATAATAATAATAATAATAATAATAATAACTTCTGGTTAATCATAAAACTTTCGAAAAAAAAATTCGTTACGATAGATAAATGGTTTGCAGCAAAACAAGAAAAAGATATGAAAAAGGGAGCTACAATTCACAATATTTTACACATTCTACACGGGATGCTATGACCTTAATTCATTAGAAGGTAAAGTCTCAAAAACTTGGCAAGACAAATGAATCAGTACAATGGTGATGGAAATCTTTCTTACCAAGTCATATTTTTGTTGATGTTGGCCATTACAACCTCCGACGCAAGCAGTCTCCAAGCTAGCTTCACTTCCATATAGCTCTGTGCAAGCTGTAAAAAAAAAAAAAAAAAAAAAAAAAAAATGTAATTATCATGACATTTTATACTAAAAGTTTTGAATTATAATTGATTACACCTCGCCAATCTTTTCAATTTCTCGTACCACGAACATACCGATTCGAATGGACACACACACTCTCTCTCTCTCTCTCTCTCTCTCTCTCTCTCTCTCTCTCTCTCTCTCTCTCTCTCTCTCTCTCTCTTACAGGTTGCACAGTCGGCTAGGCAAAGCGTGGAAATGTCATGAAGAGTCGCCGTCCTGCGTCCTTTGTCCTCTTGGCAGTGGCTGTAGGAGGCGCAGCCCTTCTCGCATGCCACCACCTTGTCCTGCAACAGTAGTAGTAGTAGTAGTAGTAGTAGTAGTAGTGATGGTGGTGGTGGTAGTAATAGTAATAGTAGTAGTAGTAGAGATGGTGGTGGTGGTGGTGGTAATAGTAGTAGTAGCAGTAGTAGTAGTAGTAGTAGTAGTAGTAGTAGTAGTAGTAGTAGTAGTAGTAGTAGTAGTAGTAGTAGTAGTAGTAGTAGTAGTAGTAGTAGTAGTAATGGTGGTGGTGGCGGTGCAGAAGTAGTCACAACAGTAGCCTATAGTGTAGTGTAGTGTACTATAGTGTAGTGTAGTGTACTATAGTGTAGTGTACTATAGTGTAGTGTACTATAATGTAGTGTAGTATCTTGTATTGTAGTATAATGTAGTGTAGTATCGTGTAGTGTAGTACAGTATAGTGCAGTATACACAATTAATAATAGTAAGAAAAAATAAGAATAAGGAAAAGAAGTAAATAAATAACAATAAGGGATGATAAAATGCATAACACACACACACACACACACACACACACACACACACCATGAAGTCAGTGATAATAACACTCACTATGGCTTCTGTGGCATTATTCTTTGAGAGAGTCGTAGTGCACAACAGTCTGCAGTCGTGGAGAGGAGATGCATTCACCTCAGAAGCTATTAGGGGGAACAACAGACCAGCAACCACTACCGCCACCATCGACATGCCGCCACATGGTATTGGTGTTGGTGAGAGAGCAGTGCATCCGTCTCCTTCCATGGTCACCGGCGGACTGTCGTCGTGTCGCACCTTTCGCGCGGATGTATAGCTGTCAAATTGTCAACTCCTCTGCTATTGGCACTATGTATTCTTCCGCCTCCCATTTCTCCTTTTTTTCTTTATTGTTTAAGGTACTTTATGTTTCAATATTTAGTTACTTAACATTCTTTGATTTTCTTATTTCTGGATTGTGTTCTCTTAGGCATTTTTGTTGTTTGTCACTATAGTTATTGCATACATACGTTGAGATTTTTTTTTAACCGTATTAATATTGTGTGATCTTTTTTCATCGATGTTGTTTTATTATCATGACTTTTTTCTCAATAAGTTTTATATGCACGTGATTTTAGATGACTCGATTAATTAAATATGTCCTTTAAAGAAGTAAAAAATGTAGTCCCGTCATCACTTTTAAATAACAAAAATAGTCACACCATCATTTCAAATAACAAAAAGTGGTCCCACCACTATTTTGAATAATTCATAAATAGTTCCTGGCGTCATCATTTTGAGCAATAAAAGCAGTCCCATCATAATTTCAACTAACAAAAACTAGTCCCATCCCATCATAATTATTTCAAACAGCAGTCAGAAAGTCTAAGTAATTCCATCGCCAACTCAACATAAAACTATAGTCCTGTCACCATTGCAAGTAACAAAAAGTACAACTATAGTACTTCCATCATCATGTTCTTTCAAGATTATGAATGGATGTTATTGGGAATTGCATGAGAGAGAGAGAGAGAGAGAGAGAGAGAGAGAGAGAGAGAGAGAGAGAGAGAGAGAGAGAGAGAGAGAGAGAGAGAGAGAGAGAGAGAGAGAGAGTACATTAATTGTTTTTTTCTTATTCTTTTATCTTTACTTCATCTTTTACAAAATATTGAAGCTTGTCACCCTTGTCACTAAACAATATCCGACATCCTGGATAATGCTAATGGACAGCATCTCTCTCTCTCTCTCTCTCTCTCTCTCTCTCTCTCTCTCTCTCTCTCTCTCTCTCTCTCTCTCTCTCTCTCTCTCTCTCTCTCTCTCTTGGTAAAAAATAGAAAATAATACTGAATCTTATACGTATTTATAATCTAATACCACAAAGCAGTCCTAGGTAATAATGGATATTCAATCTTTCCCTGTGTCCTAAAATAACACAAAACTGTCATACGAAGTAACGAGTGAGGTACGTCCGTCTCTCTCTCTCTCTCTCTCTCTCTCTCTCTCAGTTGATAATGATAATCCCTATCTCTCATGAGTCAGGTCGATAATACATGACAACCCTAGTTATAAATACACATCCTTTCAGCTCCACCTGTATGCCTCAGTCCTGTATTTAGAAGGACTTGGATGTGAAGGGTAAATTTATCACTCATGGCTCCTCAGCCTAACTCTCAGTTCAAGTGGGTCTTCTTGAACCACGTGTGCCAGCAACAAGTGGGGTACCTATTTCAGGACCCCTCTTCTAGTAATTCCCTGGGCCATCCCCATGTCGCGAAAAGTTATTCTATACCCTCTATTTTGGGTTATGATCTGAATATAATATATACACACGTCCTGGATAGGGTTACCAGATTTTTTTTAGAGCAAAAGATGCCTAATTAATTCCAGTAATGTGCCAAAGAAATACCAAAGAGGAGTGTTTACACACACACACACACACACACACACACACACACACACACAATATATATATATATATATATATATATATATATATATATA